>JANQDE010000132.1:86974-114613 GCA_037157785.1 Cephalotes varians
AAAAAATTTTCCATTTTCGTTTGCGACGGTTAGCGGTTGTGTTTTAATTATTGACTTAATTAACGTAGWTTCAATTCTATAACTTTTTCATCAACATTACTTTAATAGACAAACTTGGACGCATATATAAATTTGGACCTTTACGGAGTTGACCACATTAATTTTGACGTCATATAGAGGAGGGACTGTTACTTTACTTTTCTTCTTGTACTGAGGAGGACTCGAATAAGGAGTCGAAACGTATGCGCTACACATTAAAGGCTGTACTAAAAGTAAGAGATTCTTTCATTTTCGACCACGCACCTACATCCGCTGAGGCTCAAATAACGGCATTCTACATTTCCATCTGCGATTTATTCTTGGAGCCAACCAACGTTAATAATTTAATTAATTTTTATTTAAATCTAAAATGCACCCATATTTTGCATTTCCTTTTAAGAATAGATTTATATCCACAGAATTTGATATGACTTCAGGTTGGAAGGCTAAAGAGAGTAATGACCCTAATGGTATATTTACCCAATTGATTAAAGGAGGAGATGGATCCTTGGAGGAATTGGAAATATATACTGATGGATCCAAATCCTTGGATGATGAAAATGGTAATTTTGTAGGCTGCGCAATTTACATTCCACTTATCGATAAATCATGGCTATTTAAGCTAAACCCCCTTACTAGCTCCTATACGGCGAAGGCTTTGGCTATCGATAAATCCTTGGAATTGGTCAATACCTATTCCTGGTCACATGTAAATATCTGTTCAGACTCTCTGAGTGTACTACAAGTCTTAAAAAATTCTGAGCTATCCTTATTTCCCAAAGCCTTAACCAAACTAAACATTGTTATAGCTGAATTATTACACAAAATTACAAAAACTAACTCGACTGAGAATAGAGTTAGATTCACTTGGTGCCCGGCTCATATAGGTATAGAAAATAATGAAAAGGTCGACTCCCTAGCGAAAGAAGCATCAATTAGGGGTGAATTATGGAACAACAATATTTCTTGCAGTGAGATCATCTCATCCTTCAACTTGGAATATGCAAATATTGATAATTACTTTTATCTGACAGGAAACAATAATGTAGGTTCTTACTACTTTAATAAATTCAGTGAAATTAACATCAATTTTRTTAAAAAAATTGYTKTTGGGAAAGAAAATTGTGCTGTTTTGTCTAGACTGATTACAGGGTACACTATGACTAGAGCATATTTGTTTAAAATAAATGTTGTTGATTCTCCAGAATGTCACTGTGGGGAGAGAGTCCAAACTATTAATCACGTTTTTTGGGCTTGTCCAATTTTAGAATCGGAAAGAYTTAAATTGCTAAAGCTACTCAGAAATCTCGAACTATTCGATCCTTTTTGTATTGAATATGTTATGGGCAATTTAAATAAAAAAATCGCTGCAATTTTGACTAAGTTTATTAAAATAATTAATTCAAAGTTAAATCTGTCAATTTAATGCATTGTATTGGTTGTAAGAGGGTCTCCCCCTTTTAGGATAATATTATCCAAATCATGACTGAAAGAAATCTATTGAAATATTATCGATACGCACTACGTTCGGACTAAAGGCCTTATAATTAGTCCGATTTTCAACGCACGATAAAGCGTGGTACAGTGACCAATCTTATTGGTCAGAAATCCACAGGCCAAGTGAAGTGAAGTGAACTCTGTTATTCTTGTCACAGAATTGGACATATAAGTCAAAATTGTAGAGGCAAACCCAGATTGCATTTTTTGTGGAGGAGATAAGCATGACTCTTCCTCTTCTTGTCCCAGCAAAAATGATAATCCTGTTTGTATTAACTGTCAGGGTACACACTTAGCTACTTCTTATGATTGCCGACTGATCATTAGACATAAAATGATCTTATCTCTGGCTGCCTCTGAAAATATTCCTATAATTGAAGCTAAGCGAAAAATACTTCAAAATTCTATTACTCCTGAAGACACAATTTTTTATTTTAATACTTTCCTTTGTTGAATCCAAGTAAATCAGCCCATAATAGTAATAACAATTACAACTCGCATACTTATGATTCGAATACCTCCCAACATAATCGCTTCTCTGTCTTGAATGCACTAAATCAATCAGAGGCCACAACTGAAGGCTCCCTTGACACCAATCTGTCTCTCGACGGTTCTTACAAGAAAAACAGGCAGAAAACTTTCTCGCAAACAGTCTCTAGTCCATGTGAAAATGCTTCTTTGCACTCCTACAAGTCCCCCCCAAAAAATAAGAATAACACAATACAAACAAACAAACAACTAAACAATTTTAACGCACATAAGAGTTTATTACTATCACCTAATGGTCGATATCTCCTTCCCGACAATAATGGAATTGGTTATGGCACTCATATTAAATCACATTTTGATGGTAATTCACCCTTCACAAGTAATCTCAGCCGTGAAATTCCCTCTCAGCCTATTATGAGTAACCATGACTATGGTTATGTATATCACGCAAATAATCACTTGGATATGATGTCGCTCAACAATGTCTTTAACTCATTATCAAAAAATATGGAAATTATTTACAATATGATACGTGTGATCTGTTTGCCTCCCAATAACGATTCAATTTCGTATTTGTTAATACGTAATAATAATAATGAGTAATAATCTTGCCTCCTCAATGTACATTTCAGATTGTATTCGCCTAATTCAATGGAATTGTTGCGGCATCAGAAATAAATTACCTCAATTGCAACACATTGCTAGTGAAGTTGATATCATGTGTTTACAAGAGTCATTGTTGTGGTCACATAATTACTTTAGGATTAACGGTTACAAAGTCATAAGGAACGATATTGTTGCTTCAAATCAAAGAGGCACGTGCTTTCTGATACGAGAAAACCTTATTTTCAGAGTTTTTGATCTTTCTAAATTCTATCATCCTTCCTGGGAAATTCAAGGAATCATTTTACCTCTAGATGGAGATAAAGATTCTTTGGTCATTATCAATATCTATCGCCATCCTAATCAAATTACACCTTTTAATATATTTAATTTACTATTCACTACATTAACAAACAACTTTCGTAAAATTGTTCTTGTTGGGGATTTCAATGCCCACCATCCATGGTGGAGATGCAAATACGAAAGCTCAGCAGGCAAAATTTTGTCACACGTCATTGACAGTCACAACTTAATCATTCTCAATGATAGATCTTTCCCTACTTTTCTTCATCCTACATCCAAACACTCAATCATAGATTTAACGCTCGTTTCGGAAGAAATAGCTCCATTATGTAATTCATACGTTGGATTTGATGCACTTGGCAGCGATCATTTCCCTATTTTCACTACCATTGGTGGTAAATTTTGTTTTAGAAATATATTCCTATACAAACTAAAAATGAATAGTAAAGACTTGGCTTCACTCTATCAATATCTTTCTAACAATATAGACAATTTGAAATCCAGTCTTTCCGAAGACCCCCTCGTAGCATACACACAAACGGAACAGCATATCAAGAATCATATATATTTCTTCTTCCGTCCAAAATCACGTTTTCCTAAAAGTCGTGTTCTACGTAAGAGGCCTCCTCCTCCTCCATGGTGGAACGAAAATTGTCAAAAAGCTATTGATGAACGTAAAAAGTCTACACATAATTTTCTGATGCATCCATCCCCAGATAACTTTATTGCATATAAACGAGCTAGATCTAGCTGCTCAAAAATCCTCAAAAAACAAAAAAGAATTGGCTGGAGAACATATTGTTCGCAATTTAATCACAAAACCCCTACCTCGGAGATCTGGTCTCTTGTCAAAGCGTTCAAAAAAAGAAAACTTACTAAATCGTTTATATATATTGACTCTATATCTCAGTCACAATTCACCCATAATATCATTTCCAAATTATGTCCACCCTCTTGCCTACATCTTGTTTGGCACTCAATACAGCTTATGGTAAAGAAAGATTGTATCTTATCCAACGTTAACCATGATCTTGAAAAACCCTTCAGCGAAATGCAAGTTGCTATCAAAAACGCGAAATTTAATTCTGCTCCTGGAATAGATCAAATAGACTTCAATGTCATATCTTCACTCCTTAACGAATATCAAAGTCTCCTTTTAAAAACTTATAATCAAATTTTTGCTGACGGATCTTTTCCTGATCAATGGAAACAATCATTAATCATATTGTACTCATTCCTAAATCTGATGGAAGTAACTTTCGCCCCATTTCTTTGCTACCTTGTTTATTAAAAATAATGGAAAAGATGGTCTACAATCGATTACAATGGCATATTGAATCCCAGCATATTATTCCTGATTACCAATTTGGTTTTAGGCCGGATAGATCATGCATCGACTGTTTAGTCATTCTGTCAAGTGACATACATAGGGGATATATTAATTTATCTACAACTATACTATATTGCTGCATTTCTAGATATAAAAGGCGCCTTTGATAACGTTATTCCCAACATCTTGATCCAAGACTTAGAAGACATTGGAGTTCCTGCGTGTGTTAGAATGTTCATTTACAACTTAATATCATCTAGATCGCTACATTTTGTAGTAGAAGGTAATAAGACTAATCCACTCCAATCATACAAAGGTACACTACAAGGATCTACATTAAGTCCTCTTCTCTTTGACCTATATCTCAGAAATATTGTCAAACACTTACATCATAGCACACGCATTTTACTTTATGCAGACGATATCACGATATACTCTACTTCTAGTAATCCATTAAAAGCCTTTCAATCCATACAAAATTCATTAGACCGAATCTCTAATTTTCTAATGAACAGAGGCTTGGAACTGTCCCCTGAGAAATCTCAATAGATGATTTTTACAAAGTGCAAACAGGTTCTGGAACTGCCATCCCTTAAAATAAACGGATCCATTGTACCAAAGATTACTTCTGTTAAATTTCTGGGAATTATACTGGATTCTTAGATGCTTGGCAACTTGCACTTAAAACAACTCTTATGCAAAGGATCTGCAATCGTTGATATCCTTTCCTCCCTAGCAGGGAGGAATCCCTCAACTTCTTCTCAACTTATACCGTTCTGTCTTTAAAAGTTCAATCGAATATGGATGTTATATTTTTCGGTTCAACTTTAACAAATTATTGTTTATTAAACTAGAAAGGCTTCAATATCGTGCGATTAGAATAGCCATGGGTTACCGTATTTCTACTCCCATTAATGTTATGTTATTTGAATCTAAAGAAGTACCTCTTAAATTAAGATTTATTCTGCTTATACGGAAATTTCTTACCAAAAGTTTAGCCAGAAAATTTAACCCTGTAATAGAAAGCATGGAAAGGATCAAAATATCATCTACTAATAGAATAGAGCGCATTAATCTTYTGAGATCTCTCCCGATAGTTAAACAATACATTTTTATATATCATTATCGTAACGTTATTCATAGCATCCCTTTTCTACCTTATTTCTTTTTCGACTATGAGACTGCTCTGATAGAAATCAAACCATGTATGAACATGTACCCGGTCAATAAAAATCATTCAAATTCAGATATTAATAAGATATTTTTGGATAGTTCGTCCCAATACTGCTAACGCAATATCTTTTTACACAGATGGTTCAAAATTAGATAAAGATACTCCTACAGGTGCTAGCGTGTTTTCCCCAGACCTCAAACTAAATATTATGCATAGGTTGCCTGTCGAAACTTCTGTTTTCACGGCAGAAGCATGGTCCATTTACTTAGCAATTAATACTATCACAGATATTAAATGTAAAAAAGCAGTCATTTTTAAAGACTTTAAAAGCGTCATGGATTCGGCTTCTCCTCTATCTTCCAACAAAAATTATATTATCCAATATATCAAAAAAGCTGAATTAATTGTATTAATAAAGGTACCGAGCTATACTTGTTTTGGGTTCCTGCCCATAAGGGAATATATAGCAATGAAAAAGCAGATTCTCTTGCTAAACTTGCCTCAACACAAGGCTTCAAACCTAATTTTAAAGTACCCTATCCTGATCTATACTCTGAAATTAAAGATTCTATTGATAAATCATTTAAATCTTACCTAAACGATTCAGCTCGTACAAAAGACAATCTACATGCCTCTTTTTACCAAAACGAGAATTCGAATCATCCTTGGTTTTACAACAAGCCACTTAATAGAAAAGAAATCGTGCTCATAAACAGAATAAGGAGCAATCACTACAATCTCAATTATAGTTTGTATCGTAAAGGCATGTTCTGCGGCCTTCTGCGGCTTGCTCCTGCGGTGATCCGAGACAAGATATTAATCACATCATTTTTTATTGCCCCAACATAATTACGAAATCAAGACACTTAAGAACCTACCTAAGAGAGAACTTACCTCTTCACAATATTGATATTTTTCGTGCTCTCCGAGATCCTTGTCCTAAACTCATACGTTTACTTCTATCATACTTACGGTCCAACAACATATTGATTTAAAATTCTCGCCATTAATTTCCTTGCTCCTCTTACTCCCCCGTGCGGCGCCTGCTAACGCGGGCATCCGGGAGGACATCATTATTATATAAAATGTTTACGTCAATCAACCGACCGCAATTACTTGCGGACAATAGCACAGGACAATAATAAAGTTATGTGTTTCACATTCAAACCACATAATGCTATGCAACAACGCCACTGTCTACTGGTTTCATTTGTGGATGGTTGGAGGCATCTATATGACATATATGGCTGAATGGACTCCGAGAGGAAGACGACGCCATTACGGAGAAGAAAAAGAAGAAGAAGATCGGTTAACCCAAATTTTAGGAGCACTGGTGATCCGGTTGACGTGAAATGTCCTCTCTCTCTGTGTGTGTGTGTGTGTGTGTGTGTGTGTGCACGCGCGCGCGCGCGTGTGTGTGTATTTATGGCATATCTCATAACCTAAATTTACTGATGTTGTATCGTAGCAGATAACCTTTATTATTTCAGTAAAGATCCCAATCTTTAGTGGTACATAAATAGTAAACTACCTTCCTTTCTTGTTGTAATTTTGATATTTTAAGAATTTGTTTAATATTCTTACTCGTAATGATAATGGGGATTTTTTAATCCTCGCTCCCCACACATGGGTATCCCCTCCAATTGTCATGTATCTCGTGCAATTATCACGTTTTCCACTAAATTTCTATAAATAAATTTATTGTCAAAATTATTTATTTTTATGATCATATTGTAACCATCTAGTAGGATATTTAAAATATCTTGAAGAATTTTCGCAATTTTTTTCTAACTACATTTCTAACTACAAGACACTTTAAAAAAACATTGGACGCGAACGACCCATGAGTGGAAAAAGTGTTGATCAAAAATAGGGTATAAGGCAGGTATAGGGAACAAGGATTAACTATATCTTTAATTGTAATAGCAGATAAAAGCTTCCCATCCCAATGGATGATAGCCATTTTAATTCGGACTCTTTGAAACGTTTCCAAAGATTTTCGGTTCTTTATTGATGTAAATTTTGGGCGTCTAATGGTCGAACATGAGTTTCGCGAATTTGATGTTGAGACTCGGAATCATTTGTAGTGTTACATTGTTTTGAGCCTTTCGACATCTATAAATCGAAGATCTGTTATTATTAAAATATCACATTATGTCCCAATGCCTTAGCAGTAGCTCTTAAAGTATGCACCAAGACTCTATTGCTAACTCGACATTTAACAATACTGCAATGAGTTTCTCGGTGATGTGCGCATGATATCTTCATTTTCTTCGGCTGCAATGGTCCAAAACTAAAATGCTCAAATGTTTCCTCTTGTTAAAAGTTCGATGAATCCTGAGGAATTTCACTGTCTGCGCAAATCAGTTCCGAATTTGATGAACTTCCTAATGATGACATTTGGATAATTTCCACTTTAAACAGAAAAAAACATATTTATAATAAATTATTACATGTTAGTTAATAACTACAGAGTTACTTTAGTATAGTAGCAGTATAGAAACTTATTTGATTTCTTAATTTCAGAAGCGTTTTTCTTTTCTTGTCATAGTCTATTTCTGTCGTTCAACAGTTCTTTTTTTTGCTGACTTAATTTTGCATCAATGCCGCATATAAAATCTGGATGATCTTTCTTTCGATGATTAACTAGAAATTCCTTGTTTTTTTCCAATTTTATCATATTTAGCGTATTAGCATGCGCTATGTCAAAGATATCATCAAAAATAGAGACATAAACAGCATTTTCTTTTGTTTATAAAACTGTTCAGTACTTTTGAAATTTTTTTGCAAGTTTCTCCATTATTTATAAAAAGATTCTAATTTATTAACATAATGCTATTCTTGTTTTGTTGAAATTCGTGTCTTTCACAAAATCATAACTTCTTTTATTGTTAATTTTGCATTTTTTTATAAATTTAAATTTATCGCATATTGAAAAACAAGACTTTTAATACTTGATATATCAATAGCAATTTATTTCCAATAATCTGTAGAACATAATTTCCAATTAAATACACAAATGTGTTTTTGCGTAAACTATGTCCAGGAGCCATTGTAGAATTCTTTTCACAAAACTCATTGAGAGACTGGTAAGTTGCAGTAAACTGATACCGCAATAAGTCCAAGCAAAAGTTGAAGCTTTCGATTCTATATTCTATCCTGCAATAAAGCAACAGAAAGTTGTTGGTCTGCGCATATGGACAACATAGTGAGGAGAGCGCGTAGCGCGCTAGTGAGTTTTTTGCGGTACGAAACTACAAAAATGTAAATAAATTTTGACACAATAGATCATATGATTGAGCATATAGGGGTTGGTCTGTGAGTGTCGATAGCTAGGAAGAAAGAGTAAACATATCGAATGACATTCGGCGCAGCTACTTATTTCATGCTTATCAAGAAACGTTGAGAATTACAAAGATTTCAAATTATGATTTTAAAAAAATATAATAAATATTATGATTTTAAAAAAATATAATAAAAAAATATAATAAATATTATAATATTTTACGCACGCACAATTATTTGAATGATAAGTAAATGATAATTAAAAATATTGAATAAACATTAATGCAGTAAATGTAAAATATATTAATTATTATCATATCTTGTTTTAGGACCTGTAAACATCCTTTGGCACCCTTTCTCGTTATCAGTTGAGGTGAAATTTTTGGAATTATTTTTGTTTAAAATGGAATTATTCTACGGAGTGGAACAAAAAAGTTAAAAAAAATGTTTACCTAGTATAAGTATAAGAACCATCCTAATATATATATAAAATAATTAAATTGCGCTTGCGATTTATTTTAATAAATATTTTACTAAATATTTTACTAAATAAGTGTTGGGAGATAAATTTTTTATATTACATATTATACATATTACTTATATATATATATTTTATATTACATATTATATATATAGAGTATATGTATATATATACATATATATATATATATATATATATACTAAGTATACTTTTAGATGTATTCTACAATCAATTACAGAATAAAGAAATTTAAAAATAATTCCATAAAGTTGCAATCGTTTAGCAACTAACATGTACACTAATTTAATACAATGTATAATTAATACAATGATATTATCAATGCTGACTATCTGCTGCAAAAGTTGGAAAAACATCGCCATGGAAAGGGATCGGTGTTTTGATTCTGGCTGTTATAGGAAAGACATCTATCACTGATTCATCCCCATTGCTTATAGAAGGCAATAGTTAGGGTAGTAGGATGCTGGAAGGGCCAAATAGACGTGCAAAATTTATTACCTTGTTCAAAATATATGATTATTTAAATCTTTCAGACCTCTTGTCACATCATTCAACATTGTCGCTATTAGACATTTAAAATTATTGTTCAGGTAATTCTTTTTCTCTAGTTAATTCTTTTCTATGTATTTTATGTAATTTTATTATTTTATTATTTTTTCATATGTCCAAAATTCTAGACTTTTTAAATTAGACTTAGAATTTTTCATATGTCCAAAATTCTAGACTATTTAAATTAGACTAATAGCTCTCTATTAGACACTAAACATTAAAATATCTATTTTTATTTTTTCATAGAAATGTTTATACTTAATAATTTGTATCCTTTAAATCAGATCAGATCAGATATGGAGTATTAAAATTTTCGTGCTCGTACAAAATTTTGACATAATTAAAAAACGAATTTTTATGAAATAATGTAGCTATATAATTATACAGAGTTTTCCATTAAGAGGTTTTATTTTAAATTATTATAAAAACAATATTTTTTTGAAAAAATATTTTTATTCCAATCCAATAAATAAACTCTAAAATTAAGTGTGGAACGTAATATCTGATAAATGGTCTCAACATTTCTTGCAAATGTCTATCCTTTTCAGAAAATCTCGCATCACATTTTCGCATAATTGTAGCTTGATTTCGAAAATAACACTTGATATTGTTCTTGAGCTTTTGAATCATTTGCGGAGCACTGGCATAGACTTTATCCTTTATATATAATAAAATAGAAAAAAAAAAATTAAACAAAGAAAAAATAATCTAGCCGTATTAGATTACACGATCTAGGCGGCCAATTAATGTCTCCATGTCGAGAAATCATGTGGGAACTTTTTACGTAATAACGCGAGAATAGTTTCCATTTTCATTAACTGTACAAATGACTTCGTAAAGAGATTAAAGATTGTCATTAAAATTTTTATAATAGGGCAAAAAAATATAATAGGGCAAATCAGGATAATGCATTTTTCTTTGCATTATTTTCTTATATTTACAGTGGGTTTATCACTATTATATAATTTTTAATTACTATTATAATTAATATATAAATTTCTATTTTTTAAATGTTAAAAAATTTATTTTTTATATCCTTATGTACATTTTTATAATAAAATAAATCTCTTGATATTTCTTTTTTCTATTTAATAATTATTCAAAAATGAAAATTATAATATGTTCAATTGTGTTTACAGCTCAATTAATGAAATCTTAAAGTGAAAACCAAATTCCGATGTGAAAGTGCCTCAATTAAGCGGAACTTAAACGATAATACATTTTTAATTTCGTTTCCTTTATCATTTCCACTTTATCATTTCAGTTTACAAACACAGTAACGTATCTTTCTCTTTTAAACTGTAGCTATAGCTACATAATTTTATTTATCGAATTAGTGTTAGGACGCACGGCGCAACGTTGACAAGCTTTTATAATTCCGTAAGGTTAACATATATAGTAAAGTAAAGGACTCTTAAGTATGAAATAAGCAAATGATAAAGAGGCGATAGGAATCAGGCGCGGTTGGAAGTGCGCAATTAACAATTCATCGTATGGAAAGTTAGAACGATGTTTAATTATTACATAATTCAGTAACATTGGAAGCTTCACGTACGTTTCGACTCTTATTGAGTCATCTTCTGCTATTACGCAATTAAACTAAAATTAATCTTAAAGCTAAACGACGATCAAACGCATTCGTATGCAACACATTAAAAATTCACGATACCGATCATACGTCTTGCAATACAGTAAGAAGTAAAACGGTTGACTCGCGCCATTTTTTTAAATATTGACGTTATACAGTTCGGACGTATTTTTTAACTGGTCTCGTTTGCAACTATACTCCACTTTGTCTGAGTGCACCACCTTACACAAGTTTGTGAGATAATGTTCGCAATCCGGGAGGCTCACTTTTGGCCCTACCTTCCACCTAACCGGGAAATTTTGTGGGACAGCGTGATGGCCTGTTGGCGCGAGTCAACCGTTTTATTTCTTACTGTATTACAAGACGTGTGATCGGCATTTGAATTTTTAATGCGTTGCATACGAATGCGTTTGATCGTCCGTTTAGCTTTAAGATTAATTTTAGTTTAATTGCGTAATAGCTGAAGACTCAATAAGAGTCGAAACGTACGTGAAGCTTCCAATGTTACTGAATTATATAATAATTAAACATCGTTCTGACTTTTCATACGATGACTTGTTAATTGCGCACTTCCAACCGCTCCTGACTCCTATCGCCCCTTTATCATTTGCTTATTCCGTAAGATTATTTGTAAAAGAAAAGTTGAAAAATCGATTTTTCGAAAATTGAGCGTCACTTGTCCCTCTCTAGACCTTTTGTTTAAAACATTTTTTCTAAAATTAAAAACAAAATTTTTGGAATAATAAATTAAAATGGGTCAACGTCATACCGTACGTCATGCCATCGCTAATTTGGGAAACAAAATAACATAGTTATAGCTGTAACTTGAGAGAAAAGAAGACTGCAAATTATATACATTTAAACTTTTCTACTACTCCAAATTGGTCGATCATACACGTAGACTCATGTTTCATATGTTGCTAATATAGTTCTCTCCACATATTGCAAGCATGCTATAAGCGATAAGCATGCTGTTCCCTCTGGAATCTAGCAGTCTGTACATAATAAATGCAATAATAAATATTTTTGCAATGTAATTATTACATATCTAATATCATTATAAATTAGGATGTAAACATGTATATACATGTATCATAATAAAACAAGTGTATATATGTGAATTATATATAATTTATTTCTACAAGATTTTTTAGACGTTTAGGTTTCAAATATGAGAAGTATCGACTATTTGTATTTGACATTTCAAATTTCTTTTCAATCAAATTGAATAAAGAAACGCTAAATATGGTCAAGGCATATCTTGCTTTTATATACATTTTGAATACATTTTTCAGATTAGAATTGCATTTCAAGTCCGACAATAATCAGCGTATAGTTCATAAACTTTAAAATGTATATAAATACAAGATCTGCCTCCATACGCTTGTTTTATTAGTATGTAGCCAAGTGCTACTTCGCACTCTATGAAAATTGATGTTCCAAGCAAATAATTCAGAAATATTTACAAAATAATTTATCAATATAAATATTTATTTTTTACTTATGTTAATATTGTATAAAATATTTATTTTATATTTTAATAACATTTTGAATAAAGATTTTATGATTGTTTATGATTTCTTCATATATGTAAAATATTTAAAAAATATTTTTAAAAATAAGTAATAATAAATATAATAATAAATAATAAATATTTATGAATATGTATCATAAATATCATGTGTTGTCTGAGATAATGAAATAACGACTTTTTGTTATGTCTTACAAAAGAATTATGTACTCACTCTTGTATTCGTCTATGTCTAGCACAAACGTGTACATATATTTCGTATTAACTATAATTTGATAAAAATCGGAAGCGTCTAACGGTATTGATTATTGCAAACGTATTTTGTGAATTAGAATCGGAGAGACAAAGAAATATTACGTTCTCACTCAATTGGGTGATGAAGAAACCCATTTTATTTTTTTCAAAATTAGATAACATCTTGTAATATTGTTTTAGTACATTTGAGATAGAAATTGTACTGTAAATATATTTCACTTTATATTATAAATATAAATAATAAATGGTACACACATTATATAGGTTATAAAAAGGTTTATTATATTGATTCTTGGTCATCGATGCAATTATATGCATATAATGCTTATGACAATTAGATGAGAGTATACATCATGAGTATGGACGTATATATGCTTTCGATTTTATTACTTTCTGCAAGAAATTTACGAGTACGATTCAATTTTCGAATTGATTTGATCAAAAATGAATAACAAATTTTTTTATTAAGTGTTTTATTAACTGTTTATAATATATTTATAATATATTGTTTATAATATTTGTATGAAATTGTAGATGATTAGCTGAATAACTTTCCGGTACGGATAGTTGAAGGATCAAACTGAGATAATTAATACTCTGTTGCACTTGTGTAATCTTTATTACTTGTGTACTAAAGGACTAGAGCCTAACGTAATATTGCTATTTACAGACTCACTCTCTAGCGTTTGTAATGCTATCACGCATATTCACTTCTTTCGGCATAAGGTATAAGATACAAAATATAAAAAATACAAACGACTAAAAATAAATAACACTCACTAATCTAACAATATTTGTAATATAAATTGACAAATATTGGATTAGAGAAAAGTCTTTTAAATTGCTGATAGATGAAGATCTGATGGATTTTTGACATGGCACTATTAGTGTTACACATCATTGGAGAGATGCCATTTCATAGAATATTTTAAAATAGATTTGAACGATATTAGTACATTCAATCAAACTTGAAAACGAGTAAAAATCAGAAATATTTTCGATACATTTTACTCTTTTATTATAAAAAAGAGAAAAATACTACACAGGCCAAAGAAAAGATTTGTCGTGTTTATGGAGAGGATGCTCTAATTAGACAAACAGCAGCGAATTGGTTTCGCCGATTTGAGAAATTTTGATATTAAAGACATCACTTCTGGTCGGTCTATTGTGGAAAATGTCGATAAAATTTTCTAAAAAATTGGAGGAAATCATGAAGTGACCAGCTATAACATAGCTAAGAAACTAAACATTGATCATAAAACCGTTTTGAAGCATTTGCGTAAGGCTGGATATAAAGAAGCTTGATATTTAGGTGCCATTTGACGCTAAAAAATTTAATGAACCGAATTTTCATTTGCGCTGCTGAAATAAAATTGAGCCATTTCTGATAATGGGCGAGGAAAAGTGAATAATATATGACAATAATTAAAAAAAGATCGTAATCAAAGCAAGGTGAAACACCACAAATAATCGCAAATTCCGGATTGACATCACAAGAAAGTGATGCTGTGTGTCTGATGGGATTAGAAGGAATTCATCCACTATGAGTTACTGCCGCCAGGTAAAACGATTGATCCTAATTTCTACTATCAACAATTAATGTGATTGAAGCGATTCAGGAAAAACAGCTAGAATTGATCAATAGAAAAGGCGTTGTCTTCCATCATAAAAATATCAGACCACATCTTCGATGACTCGGCAAAAATTAAGAGAGTTTGGCTAGGAAGTTTTGATGCATCTATCGTATAGTCCTGACCTTGCACCGTCAGACTATCGTTTGTTTCAGTCTTTGCAGAACTCCCTTAATGGAGTAAACTTGACTTCAAAAGAATCCTGAAAAATCACTTGTCTCGGTTTTTTGCCCAGAAATCCCAGAAGTTCTATACCAATGGAATAATGACTCTACCCGAAAAAGAAGACAAAAGGCATCGAACAAAACAAAATATACTTAACTTAAAATGATATATTAAAAAGTTTGTAAACAATTTAAAAAATGAGTTTCAACTATGCTTCAATTTATAAAAAAACTTTTTTCTTAATCCAATATATTTATAGTACAATTTCTATTTCAATATTCTAACATCTTATCTATATTACAAAATCTACACATGTGATCTGATCTATTAATATTTAATCTATGAATATTTAAAATATATAAAATGGGTTCGTCTGTCACACATTCCTTTGAGAACGTAAGCAATATATTTTTTTAAAGATTTTGATTCTAACTTATAAAAAAAAAAAATACATTTGTAATAATCAATATCAGGCAGAACAGGAGCTTCTGGATTTTATTATAGTACATTTATTATAGTACATGCTTCTATTGTTTTTATTGTTACATGCTTCATGATTGCGCTTCATGTTCTTATTTTTATTTTATTTTTATCAATACTATCTCAATAAACATTTTTGATATTTATTTTGACAGTACCGTCAGAACAAATGCTTCTGAATTTTATAATCAGGACACATTTCTACTTCATGCTTTTACTAACATAATATATGTAATATATAATTTTATATACTCTTAGCAGGTGTAGCTATCTGGGTTTAACAATAAGTAAAATTACTTATCTTTTTCTCCAGAAGAATCTATGTATTATTGCACAACAACGACCAACAACGATGTCAAACTGCGAACGCAATAACATGTTTGCAGCGTATGGAACGGTTATATGACAACACAATAGCTTGTGCATGCATCCACGTCCGTGTCTGTGCTCGTATTTCGATTATGCCGGCTAAAACCGCCATGCCAGACGTAAACTATGAAATGCGGTTGCCGATATATTTTTTCCACTATTGTGGTGATATAATGTGATAATGTACACGTATAATTCCATACGCGGGATTAACACGTTCATTGCCCAAATCTGTGTTTTTATGGGAGCTTAGTCACTCACAATTGAGTGACGTTTTTCTTCGTCCAGTTAAACAGGATTTTAAAAGTAATTTGCAATAATTTTATTTTTAACACAAGTATTTAATAGTAATAACATATATATATATATAGATAATATAGATAAAAAATATTTTCACAAAAATACATAACATTAAATTATTTCTTTTACCGTTACTCGAATTTAATCCATGACAAATAATGATCTACTAAAAAGAAATAAAATTGTATAGAGATTAAGAATTAAAAATTAGAAAAAATTGTTTTTTAAAACAAACCCAATTACAGTATAAAAGCAAATAGATTAATTATAAGCACATATATTGTTAGTTCGTCACGCGATAAAATTGGAATTTGGGCAGAGAACATACCCGATTTTTGATAGATAATCAACGTGTTAAGCAACATCCTGTTTTGATCCAACAATTAATCTGTTCTGTTTCACTTTTCACTCCGATTTTGCCCATATATTTACACACGAAATTTTTAGAGCTACTAATCTTTTAAACTAAAGTTCCTAGCACATTTTTAAAAGCACAGTGTTGTTCTTTCAAGTAATCCTTACAACTAAGCTTGTTTCATACGTACAATGTATAAAACTTTTAACTTATAAAGCAAATGTTGTTAAGATGTCAAAACTCGATAATAAAACTGTAAACTTCTATTTTTTTGTTCCATTTTTATAATGCAACAAATTGCATAATTGCATATTCTGTTGTACGTTATTGTTTATACTTTAATTTATAATTCTATGCAATCAAAAAGATTTGTGCATAGGAAAAATAATCGCGTTCAAAGTCGATAAAACAGACGACTTTAGAATCCCCTAAAATCCGATTGTACCAAAGTTATTTTCATTTTAAGTGAAGCTCAAAACTCTCTTTTTCTTTTATGGCTTTAAAGAGAGAAAAAGAGAGTTATAAGCCTCGCTTAAATTAATGTTGGTGCAATCAAACTTAAATCGTGTATATATTGTAAGTTTTATGCAAACAATAGATATATGCTTGTTTTTCCTTTTTTTGTGTGCACACACGCACGCACGCACGCACGCACGCACGTTACGCGCAAATTCACATAACTCACACTCATAAACACACTTGCTGTACATCTATTTGTACTCGCATACGTTTTTATACATATGAAATTTTTACATATGAAATTTTACATATATTGTTGCGAAAGACGCTGCTTAACTATTGCAGCACGCGTACTCGCGGGAAATAATTAAAGACTCGATTAAAACGAGAAGAATTTTAATAATAATCAAAACACGAAAAAATACAAGATGTCAAAGCATAACCACACAGCTTGACAGCCTGACAAAATCTCTCTCTCTCTCAATATTTCTTACAATCTTTCTTACAATATCACAATCCTTTTCACCATTTCACAATCCTTCTTCACCAATGTTGCGTTGCTTAGCAACATCGTCTTTTCTTCAAACAAACAGCTTCCGCCGCGAGCGAAGTATCCAAGCATCACTGGAAATTCTCCGCGGCCAATCAATAATATCGATCGGCCGCATCAGCTGACTCTTTCCGAGCGTTAAGGGGTGTAATAATATAAAAATATTACATATTTTATAAAGAAATGCAAATTTGACGAAAATAATATTAAGTTTATTATTATTATTATTATTATTATTATACATTTATTATTATTAATTTGTCTATATTTAAACAGTTACAACAGTTAACAGTTATAGTTAAACAGTATATTTAAACAGTTTAATTATAGATATTATTATAAAATAGAGAGAAACGAAAAATACCTTCTTGTAAATATTACATTTGATTGATGGAATAATCCAAGTTCGGATTGAAACGAGAGGTTGGATTCTGTTCGTGACAAAAATATTCGAAGCACAAGGGTACATTTCACGCCTAATTTCTCATGAATTCTATGCTGAATATTCTTCGTTTTCGATCTCATGCGGGCCACGTGTCATTTATCTCACAGACGTTGGAAATTCTCACTTGCAGGTGGTTCTCATTTCAACGATAATTTGTATTAATATTAAGAAATTTTTTGTTACTTCACAACTCCAAAAAAATGATTGCCATAAAAAATTTCTAACAAACAAATTTTTTTAAATAAATACATACTGTCACACAATTTGCAACTTCGATTGTAATGATAGATTTTTTAATAAATTGAAGTAGATTTTTCAAAACAAAAATATCGAGAAGTCATAATTTTTCAATTTTTAACATTGTACTAGATTAGTACAAAAGTACTTGTCAATGCGGATAGATGTACATGTATTAGTATGATTTTATAAGCAGAAACATTTATGGTTTTTATAAGTTGGCATCTCTGCACTTATGCATGACAAGTCATAGATGTCAATATAATCTTACATTTAATACGATTAAAAATGTTACATTTATTACGATTAAAAATGTTACCTCACAACTCTAGAAAAATAATTGCTTTAAGAAATTTCTAACAAACAAATTTTTTTAAATAAATACATACAGTCACACAAATTGTAACTTTGATTGTAATGATAGATTTGAAACCAGATTCGATACTGCCTCTTGTTTTGTTTTCAAAAGAAAAATTGCTAATGCAAAATTATTTGTTGAGATGTATGGTAAAAATGTTATAGCCATTAGAACATGCGAATTGTTTAAACGATTTAACTTTATATTGAATCACCGTAAAAATGGTGATTTCGATATAAGTGACAAAGAACACTTCGGATGTCCTGTAACTGTGGAAGAGGATGAATTGCTTGAAAGATGGAAAAGATGAACGAAAAAAAGTGTGTGTGTGTGTGTGTGTGTGTGTGTGTTCGCGCGCGCACTTTATGTATAATCATATGCACATACGTATATGTACTTATAATTATGCATGAAGAAGAAACATCTCATATTCATAGTTTTGATATTAATAATACATTTTCTAAAAAATTTGCAATTATTATAATTTCTTCTAAATTAAATATATATATAAATATGTGTATTACTATATCATCTTTTTTAATTTAAAAAAATATGTAAATGTGTATAAAAAATTCTCGATATATATATATATATATATATATATATATATATATAATTTTGTATTATCTAATAATACTACTATTATACTATTAAGTATTTTCAGTTTTATGAAACAGAACATCTTAATTGCATGTATTCGGTTCATTATTAAATCACAATTGGCAAGAACAGAGTAGTAAATGTCAATATGAAAATTGGAACGAAAGTTAAATCTGATTATTGTAATAAAATAAATCACTATAATAAAAGAGTATATGTTCGTACGTACACAAGTTTATTGTTTTACTATTTATTTTTTAATATTTACGGAATTTGTTGATGCTTATTTTATATATGTATAGTTAAATACTATAACATTTATACTAATATATAATTTTTATTATTATAAATATATTACTATATTTTATCATTACTCTCAGCTATTTTCCTCTTCAAAATCAATACAGAGCTGCAAAAAAAAAATATAAAGAAAATATTTCTGAAACATTGAGTAAATAAGAAGTGAGAGTTTGATTTAATTCTGTAACTATGGCTACAATTCGTATCTTATTATTACGAAGAACTTAAAAAATATTAAATACTTATACTATTAAATACTAATTAAATTCTTTAAAAATAAATTTCTATTTTTTAAATAAATGTAAATAAATAATTTTTTTTATTCATCTTCTAATACGGCACAACACTGTAAATATCATGAAAACGCAATTATACATTACAATTATAATTGCACATTTTAATGTTGATTATTCCAAATATTCCATTTCATTGAAAATCACTGAAAATATACATTAAAAAAATAACATAATTATTTATTTGTTTTTATAAGTGAACTTATTATTTACAAACTAATAAAATTTAGTATTTATTATTAATATTTTTAAAAATTGGAAAAATTTTAAAAAACTTTTTGTCTTTTTATTTAAATTTTAAATTTTATAAAAAGTAATAAGAGAGAGTAAGGAATTTTAAAATATTAAATTTTCAAAAAAGCTAAATACAATTATAAAGTACATAAGAAAACCTGTAAAAATTTTGTTTAAAGCATTTTTTTATATATATCTCACAGTTTCATTGATAATTGCCTGAAATAAAATATAAGCGTTACCTTTGAGGAGTTGTTTCATCTGTTATGTCTCAGCTTGAGCATATAAAAAAATACGTGTCTCTTAGATTTTTGTGCTTCAGATTTCAAGAACAATTGACTCCGAATAGTTGTGATAGGTTTTTTGTAAAAAAAATATAATAAAATAGAATACAAATTTATCAGAGAATTTATCATTAAAATTAAGGTTGCATATTGTAGGATTGCTTGTGCGTGTGCGTGCATGCGTGCATGTTTGCAAAGATTATAAAAAATATACAAAAAAATGCATAAATTTATAGAAATTAGTTTTAAAAAACAATATTAAACCATAAAAGTAAAAAAAAATTAAAATACTGTTTGATTAAAATTAATCAGATTAAAACAATAAAAATAAACAAATTACAATGAATATGACAATAACATTTTATACTTTTATATCTGTTTTTATATTATTTTAATATAAAATATGTAATATTATAAAAAATATGAAATTACTGCTGATTGTTATTTTTTTCATTTTTATTGTCTTAAAACAGTAAAAACGAACAAATTCAATATTTTATTGTTATATTTATTTGTAGAATTTTAAGAACTGCATTATACAAAGTAATTTAACAATTGATAATAATTGGTTAAAAATTTCTTTTATTTGTATAGAACATTTTAGATAAAGTATACACATGTAATATTTTTTCGTATTAGAATAATATAATTAGTCATTAAGACATTGATAGTTAAAATTATTTTGAGAAAGGATACTTTGGTTACTTTGCCATGTTCTACTAAATCTATATATTTTTTTCTTGTCGGCACTCACATATACGCATACATACGTAGGTAACGCACACACGCGCAAACGTGGGCCCAGAAATTCATTAGGGGTATCTGATATTTCTGGTGGGTGCTTCGCGCCGGAATAAATCATACGTGCGGGCGGTCGAAAGCGTTTTGCCGGTACGCCGAGCTTCTTTCTCGGTGCACACGCGATCTATCCGTTTTATCTCGATCGTAACATGGAAGGGATAGGATAGGGTGGCAGGATACGCATGCGAGTGTGAGGATAGAAAAAAAATAAAGGGGAAAGAAAGAGAGAGAGAGAGANAGAGAGAGAGAGAGAGAGAGAGAGAGAGAGAGAGAGAGAGAGAGAGAGAGAGAGAGAAGGAAAGAGGGGAGAACGCGTGTCTTGCAGCAGTACGAGAACGAGAAAGAGGGTTAAACGTTCGAACGTGATCCCAGCTTAAACCGATCGTGGACATCGAGCAAATCTCGTTACCGAACTCAATCGTCCCCTCCTCGTCCTCTATTCCTTACGCGCGGACATGTCGAGGGGTGGTTTATATATACTCGACTTGAGAAGGAGAATCATCTAAGGAGCTTCTCATTCG
Source organism: Cephalotes varians (assembly GCA_037157785.1). NCBI lineage: Eukaryota > Metazoa > Arthropoda > Insecta > Hymenoptera > Formicidae > Cephalotes > Cephalotes varians. The sequence continues at coordinate 108,499 of JANQDE010000132.1, forward strand.
CCGTTCGATCGACTCAATCTTAGCAGCATTCGTGATCAACGAAGCGTGCCGCGACTTCCTATACCTCTATCTATATAGATTTGAAATTAATTTTGATATATATGATTGAAAACTCACTTGCTTTGCTGCGATTGATCATGCAAAAGCAATGGACAAATCTTTTTCAAATATTGCAATTGGAGATCGAATAAGAAAATCCGACCATTTCATAACAGGACTAATCTTATTTCAAAAAAATAATACTAAATACTTTGTACTAGCGCAAAGAGATTGATTTTGGGAAAAGAATCTCATTTTAAAGAAAGAGACTGACAGAGTAAAGGGAAATATGTATACAGTACTGACCAAAATTATATCACCTTTCAATTTTTTGAACATAACTTTTGACAAAATGCATCGAATGCACTCAAAATTTTATAGACACCTGGCAGATGCACCTTATATATGACATGTAATGAAATTTGATAAAATACATCATTATTTTTGCATCATTATTTTGCATTTTTTATTAATTTTTTCAAAATCGCGCCTTTGTGCTTCTTTCGTTTTTCGTATTGCAGTCATTGTTTTTATCATCATAATTTAGTTTTAGCAGTTAAATTTAATATTTCACATTACAACAAAGACTCATGATATTGATGAATGACAGCAGAAGGCCGCAAAGAAGGACGAATGTATAGTACATTTTGAAGATATTAAATAAAATTTTTCACAAGTTGTTTTTATTATTTCATGACAAGTTATTTATTTAATAAGMTGTATCTATCATCAAAATATATTATAATTTGATAGAGATCCTTAGTTAGATAGTAGATACTTTAAAATAGTTAAATCGAAAGATGATATAATTTTGGCCGGTACTGTATATAGAGAGAGAGAGAGAATAGAGATTCTAAAATTATAGTTATTTTTATTTTTCTGTTCCAAGTTTGAATCAACAATGAATATTATAATAATATAATTACATGTACATACATAACAAAAATATTAATTTTAAATTCAGTAAAATATAAAAAGTATTATAAATGTACATACAATATAATTATAAATAATTTTATGCAATATTAAATATTTTATTAACATATGAATGAATGAATTTATTCATTCTCTTTAAGATTAAATTTTTCATATACAACTTAGTCTCTTATCTTAATTTATATTTCTTATCATCTAGCTTAAAACTATACTCGCTTGCTCGTCACACGCCCGTTTCTATCGCAATTATATATATATATATATATATATATATATATATATATATATATATGTGTGTGTGTGTGTGTGTATTTATTTATTTATTTATTTATATACATATCCATTTTAATTCCATCTCCTTTTTCTTAAAATCTTACATTTCATAAAAAGTATTTCTCTCTCTTTTTTTCTCTCTCCTCTCCCACTTTCTCATTCTCTTTTTCATTTTCTCTTTCCCTCTCTCTCTCTCTCTCTCTCTTCTTTTCTCTCTCGCCCTCTCTCTTTCTCTTTTTTTCTCTTCCTCTCATTCACTTATTTATTAACATACGTATACATATATACTTATTTATTTACTTACATGATAACTAATTTTAAATAAATAGTTTTGATCAAAAGTTTTCAAGAAAAGTTTTCAAAGTCAATCATTTTAATTCTTTACTACATTTTTTCAGCCAATAATAATAATTCTTTAATAAAATTTATATTTACATTACACATATCACTTATAATTCATTAAAACTTTTACTTCGATAAAATCGATTAATATAATTTACCGAAATAAAATCTAATAATCTAACATAAAAAAAGTTAATTTTTATTCTAAAGACATTAAGAAAATAATAATATATTTATAATAATAATAATAATTTATAATAATGAAATATATTTTAAATGAACGTGATATACAGGGGAGGTTCGTTGGCGCAATTTTCACAATTTCTGCATTTGATTTTTTAACCAACTAATTATTACTAAATTATACTAATATGACATAACCATTTTCTACATTTTCAACATTTCTACATTTCTACATTTTCTACATTTGCCAAGAACGATTCTGTATACTACACAATTTCTTTGTAATAAGTAAAATATAAACATGCTACATTATAGCCAGCTTATACCAATAGTGGGATAAGTTAATACATATCATAGCGTAAGTTGCCCGTACGACGAATACTGTTAAATTAATAAAAATGTAATAGAAATGAAAGATCGCACATGTACTTCTTACTAAAAATTGTATCTTTTAATCTTATTTTGTAATGCTCAAATGCAAAAATGCTGTGTTACAAATGAAAAACAAATGTAAACTATTTTAAATGTAGCTTATTTTAATATAGAAATATAAGCTTTTGTCAGATTTAAGATATAATTGAATATTCACATTTCTCACGTGCGCGATAACAATTAAGCTTGCCGAGTCAACATACCTCATCGCGATATACATTTTACTTTACAACAAATTACTGTTATTGCTCAAAATAACATGTCGTATAGTAACAGAAACTTTCCTTTTAACTAATAATATGTCACTTATATTGATTCTCTCAAACTGAAGAATATTAATACAAAATTTTGAAATGCTCGAAAATTTACTTATCTCCTTTGAATCAGTTTTTTCTTTTTTTTTTTTATTGTGATATTTGTTATTATAATACTTGTTTGATTCAAATCAAGAGACGGTAGTGTCTCGCGCCAAGTTCACGCGTAGACGGACCGTGTATCTTTACGCGAGACCAAAAGTTGAGACCAGCCAAGATTATCAGATCTCAATAACGACTGAGCCGATTGAGTTGATAATAAGCTCAATCAATAGCGCATATCCAAATTATATAAGAAAAATATGCTTATTTTTACTGTACATGTTGTATGAAAAAAGTTATTATAATGTAAAGTGTAAAAATCAAGAAATCTATCTTATGTATGTACGTATGTACACTTTCGAATTTTAGACGTTAGATGTGCTAGCGTCATTGATTGACAGCAGTGCTTACAAGGGTGCATTCCGATATTCACTGTGAGTGCTGCGAGTGCTAGTATATTTAATAATAAAAGATATTGGGGGCTACATTCGGGCAGACGCTATTAGCGCTAAAAATCTATAGTACACGTTACGTGCATTACAGATTTTCAGCACTAATATTGTTTGTCCGAACGCAGCCTAGGTTTTGGAAGACATTGTAAGCTTAGACTAAACTTAGACATAAGCTTCAGGATTAAGTACATATTAATAAATGTTCAGTTTTATTGACATGTCGAGGTTATCTCTCCTTTTTGTTATCTTTCATTAGTCAAAATCAACCTATGTATATGATCTTTACTCGTATATACATACAAATATGTATGCCTGTTTCGTGTAATAGTAGTGGCCGGTATTCATAGTCGAGTCTTATTTAAGATTGTCTTAAGTACACTCTCAAGATGTCATAACCCAATCACAGAGCCATATTAGTGTCTTAAGACATTACTTAAGACAATGTTAAAATAAGAACGGACTATAAATATTTATGTCTCATTTTATTTTTTTTTTACTCGATGTTGTTGCATTTGCAATTGAGTAATATAGACTAAAATAACTGAAGATATAGTCAGCAACAATAATTTTTTAATTATTGAACGATACAAATACAACAATAGTTGAAGTACATTAAATACATTAAAATTGAATGTAGCACAGTAGTAAAGTAATGCGTAGTCTACAATGAGCAATAGTGGATGATGCTAAGAATAAGAAATTGACTAATCACAGTCGAATGTAAGAAGAATAGTTGATTGTGATCAATTTCTTATAGCCTCATCCACTATTGCTACTGCTCATTTATATTTGGTATTTTTGTCATATAATTAATTAAAGAACACCATCATATACCGCATACTGAAAATTTGAAGGGGGTGGTGGTAAAACCTCTTTAGCAAAATCTAATTAATTTATATATTATTAAAAGAAAGAAATCTATAAGATATCTATAAAAAATTAAAAAAAAAAAGTAATTTTTTATAAATAATATTAACAGCAATATTTACAATCTATATGTGTGTGTGCATGCGTGCGTGCGTGCGTGCATGCACACTGTTAAATATTAAAAGAACAAATCAAATCAATTCCTTGAATTAAATAACATTTTGTTATTTTTAACTTTTTTAACTTTTGTGTCAAAATGTATTATTTTAACAAAACATGTAAACATATTTAAAAAACAACCACATCTAATTAACCACGTCTAAATCATTTCTATGACTGAATTATAATATGGTTAATTTCTATTAAAGGTAAACAAAGCCTATATTAATGTATGCACTAAATAATAAACTAAAAATTTGATATATTTTTGAATTAAATTGTTTAACTTTATATTATTTTAGTTAAACGACATATTAATTAAGGACAGTAACGAATAATTAAAAATGACTCAAAATATATATATAATATATATTTATATATTAATATATTTATATATATTATATAAATATATTAATATATAAATATATAATTATATTTTGGATATAATTTGACATTACGAATTTAACAATACGTGCGTATAAATATCAATAAACGTTTATTGATATTTTTCATATCCCATTATAATTTGTGATATAAATTTAATTTTTATCTTTTATTACATTCTTCATAATTATATATTTCTCAATCTTTTCTTAATTCTATAAATAATATCATGAATTTTTTCAATAATATTTTATAGTTTAAAATATCCGCATAAATATACTAGAAAACACTTTTTAAATATGAGTGTTTTACAATTTTAGAAAGAAAATATGCACATTTTTCTCATACACATACATATGTTAGTAATGAGATTTTTTCAAGATTTGCTACACTGCAAAAAGTAGATCGCATCGAGTCGAAAGATTCTTCCTCACTTTATTTTCAATACAAATTCATTTCAAATGCTACGTAAACGCATATAATTCTACAATCATTTATGTAAATGAATGGTTTGTTGACGCGTTACAAAAATGGAAAAAAAAAATTTCGAACAATGTTATGCGATTAAATTTTGTATAAAACTGAAACAGAATTCCGCCGAAACATACAAAGAAAAAAAAAAGCGTTCGGTGACGATCTTTATCGTGTTCAAATCATTCATAAGTTGATATAAGATGTTTTTGGAAGTTTGAAAAACGGTGGAAGATGAGTCCCGATTTGGAAATTCAGTTTTCACAAGATCGGACATTAACCTTGAACATGTAAAAGTTTCTTCATCGAGATGAACATTTGACAGTGCAAATAATAGCCAAGGTACTTTATTTGAAATTTCTGATAATTAGATTTTGCACGATAATACGTCTGTATATTCAGCATTTCTAAGATTCATGAATTTCTTGCAATAAAGTTTATTCTAGTGCTGTCGCAACTCCCTTCATCTGATCCTGCAACGTTTTCTTGTTCTCGAAAATGAAAATGAGATTCAAAAACAATTATTTTGAAATAATAGAACAGCTAAAATGGATTGATGTTATAAACTGTATCACAGAATATGACTTCCGAGTCTGTTATAAAGAGTGGAAAACTCATTGGCGCAAATGCTTCTCCAAAGGGCACTATAAGGGACTGTATTGTTTTTAATGAATAATTTAATTATTATTTATTATCTGTATTATTTTATAAAAATTAAATCTCGTTAGACTTTATTGACACACGCACGTTTTTATAAGAAATATTCACTATTGATATATTTTTAATCATGTAATTTATGAGAATATAATATGACCTTTTTAATTCTCCTAATTCTACAAATAAAAGTATTAAAATAAAATCATTATAAAGTCAATAATTTAGGAGTAGTAACTCACATTTTCAAATATATTTTAATATAAAGTATTATATATATATATATGTATATATACATATATACACACACACACACACACACACACACACACACACATATATATATATAAAAGAATTAATAAACAAAGAGCATTAGAGCCTAGCAGGAAATTCGTGCTATAAATCTATATATATATTATTTAAAATATTTTCATGTTGACAGATTTACAAGAATTTTTACATACGTTTCGRCCTATAATAAGGTCATCTTCASTGTTCGTTAATTACAAAATTTGTTTATCGGTGATGACATTGTCGATTTTTAACTTACATTATTTCGCAAAAGGG
>JANQDE010000132.1:114627-127959 GCA_037157785.1 Cephalotes varians
GTGTCTAGAATAATAAAACAAATTAATTAATATAAATATAATTATATATCACAAAATATACATATAATTGCATATTTATAATATAGATGATGTGCATATTATCAAAAATCAAATTTTCATTTTTTCAAACGATAGGCTATAATAGAAAACGCACGTAAGGTAGTCGAGAATGCGAAGTGAACTACCCTCCACCGAGAAGAATACATTTTCCTTCTGCAATTTCTTGTGGTCGGAATAAAAGGGGAAAAAGATATTCGTATGTTAACGGGGAAAAAGCAAAATTCTGCGCGAAAGGCACGTCAAGCCACGTTTCGTCGTTTCGTCGTTGGAGCAGGGTCGGTCAGTTTAAAGGCAGAGGAAAGAAAGGTATATGTGAAGCGGCAGCATAAAGGGCCGTCTCGCAACAAGGCTAATTCGCAGCCCTTCTCAGATCGACATATATCACGTATAACATTCGCCTACAGGCACGATTCTGGAAATTCGTATATCTACTACGGTTTTCATACATAGACACACCTCAGTCACAGGAAACATAAAAGTATGTAAATTGTAATGCGTACTTCACAAAATAATCAAAGTAATTGAAATAATTATAGCGCTCACGGTCAAAGCTAGATCTTCGTGCTGAAATTTCTTCTGTGACTTTGTATACATATCTCAAGTTCAACTGCGCGCCGAATTATATTTTCGGTCTTAAAACACAGTCTTAAGATGAACAAGGATAGTAAATCACAATATTAAATTGATAATCAATTTAATAATTATGATGCTAACAAGCATCTCAATCCCTTATTCCCCCCGGCGCGCAGTTGAACTTGAGATATGTATACAAAGTCACAGAAGAAATTTCAGCACGAAGATCTAGCTTTGATCGTGAGCGCTTTAATTAATTGTTGTGGTTTCACATATCGGTCACGAATCTATTCTTAATTTTGAAATAATTATAATACAGGAATAAATATGACGCACAATTTTTTAAATAGAATAATTATAGAATAGAATAACCGCCATTTTTTAAATAAATTGATTATTATTCTTAGATCTTATCATTAGAGAGACTTATGTCTATAACGTGATGTCTATCACACTCGATTAAATATTTTACAAAAAATAAAATGACAAAAAGAAAAGTGAAAAGAGAGAAAGAGAGAGAGAGAGAGAGAAAGAGAAAGAGAAAGAGAGAAAGAAACAAAAAAAACAATAAATTATTTTACATTTATTTTTAATATAAGTTTCAGTGTCATATAATATATATACTGAATGTTTTCTTTTATCTCGGATCAAATTATTACAAAAGACACTTATTTATTATTTTTTAATATTTTGTTTATTATTATATAGAAAATTTATGTTTATATTATATTTTTTGGTGATAGATATTTTATTTAACGAAGTAAGTAATATAAATATGTATATAAATATTTTTTATATAAATCGTTTTTTATATAAGCATAAGACATTAAAAACTTTTAATTTTTTTTATCTTGCAATAATATAATTTAAAAATGCAATAGAACAAAAGAGCAGAGAATAAACGCTGAATTTACTGAGTATAAAATACAATTTTTGAAATCGTCTTATTATTCAAACATTATAAAAGTTCGGATGTTTCGACTCCTATTTTGAGTCATTCTCAATGAAAAAACAGTACGATTCAGTCCGATAGTTTAATTTGGCTATACGACTGTGACTGTGACTAATAAAACACAATTTTTTACTTTGATGACTCTAGTCCTCACTGCAGTCTATATTATATGAATTCGCTGTTTTTTGTTGAAAATGACTCAAAGTAAGAATCAAAACGTTTGGACTTTTGTAACCTATTTAAATTTATATATATATAACGATTTGAAGAATTGTATTCTATACATAGTAAATTCAGCGTTGATTTTCATTTGTCCTTTTGTTTTTGCTTTTATATTTGCTTTCATATTTCTGTGAATCCTTTTATTATACATTTTATCCTTTTATTATACATTTATTTAAAAAATTTATATAATAAGTATTATTATAATTATATAACTTTCATAACTACACATTCTACTATAATTAACTAATAAAATGTATACAGATATTATATACACACACACACACACACACACACATATATATATATATATATATATATATATATATATATATATAAATGCAAAGATACAAGTTAAAAATATATAAAAAACAAACAATAAAGAAAATTTCTCAAATTTAAAATAATTCAATTTCAAAATAACGATAATAAGAAAGTGTTAATTAGACAGTCGTAAATAGTGCGTAAAAAATTCAAATAAAAAATAATTCATTCAAAATACGTTTCGGATCTATTTTGAAACAAATTCATAAATAAATTATTTTGCAATTTGTTTATAAATTTTGTTAGCACATGTAATTCAATATTGTTAATAATTGAAATATTGACAAAACTGTGATCAAAATATATACTAATTGCAACGCTTATAGTACATATATCCATTCGACTTTCGATCGCACTTGCAGAAGTAGAATCCCTGCTCAATTCAGAGCAGTTGTCACTCGGTCAAGATTGCAGGAGACTCAATGACCGGATAGGGGAGTTGCTAGAGTAGTGGAGGGTGGCAACAAGGACGAACATAAAAGATGAAAGGAGTGAGTGAAAAGCTGCGAGAAGAGGGTGAAAGCGGAAAGAGAAAGAGTGTGGCTAGTGATTGGATTACAGTCAGGGAGTCCCCGTGGACTCACCAAATGACCGGGACAAATTGCCCCTTGCCTTCGGGAATACTTATATATCCAGTGGCGATCTTAAGCTTCACGTGTCTTCCAAGGTCTCGTAAGTGAACCTCGCACACACTGTCTTTCAGGCTTATATAGTACCAACGACAGCTAAATCGCTTTACGCTTAACACAAGCTATTAACACTGAATGACCATGCAAGATTTTAATATTACGGTATAATATTGTATATTATAGTATCATTATCTATTGTACATTCTTAAACTGTGATGAATATTATCACATAAAAATCATAAATGAATGTGAGAAAAAGATTAAATGAAAAAGTATATATTTTTTATGCAAAACTAGAATTAATATAACTGAATCATTTGTTAAAGTAAAATAAAATAAAGATAATTCAAGCTTGAGTTTGCTAAGCAATAAAAAGAAAGTAGAGAGAGGTCAACGTACATAGAACATAAGTTAGATTAAAAAATTGAAAACAAAAAAAAACGGCAAAATAATTGGCAAAATAATTAAATGTAAAGAAATCATACCAAAAATTGGACACGGTAAAATAGGCACAAGTATTGTGGTTTCTTCACTTTACTACTTACATATTTTGCCAACGTTTCTTCTTACTTATGTTCTGTTTATATTTATTATAATTTCATTATCTGAAGAAGACTTAGTAAAGTTGAAACCTGTTTATTTTATATTATCTATGTGTCTATTAAGTCATTAATTAAATCATTACTTTTTTTACCATCTTGTGTTGCTGATTTCTCTCTATTTTCTTTTTATTTATTAAAATGTTGATATATTTTAGTATCAGCTGTTAATTACCTACAAATGAAAGTTTTTATAGCTGAAATTATAATGTAGAAATGTACACACACACACACGCACGCATGCTTATATAGGAAACATAAATTTAATAACAAAAATAAGTTAAATATATATAAATAGAACAAAGTTTCAGTACAGAGATAGTACTTGAATAATTGCAAAAATGAAACAAACATTTGCAAATACAAGTCTTGTGTTTGCAATTAACATAAATTGCATAAACTTATTTGCATAAATTTATATTCATTGTTAATGTTTGCCTTATTGCATATTAATAATACTTTCACTTAATTATGCTTGTTCTACATCTTCTTATTTTGACATTAACTTGATTGGTTATCAAATTCAATAAAAATTATTCATTTCATTTATTTTATTTATTGACCAGTTTTTTTATATGCTTATAATAACAAAACTTTATATTTACTGATACTTCTTATTTATTATATCTAATTGGTTACAACTCGGAGTTAAAATTGTCTCTTTATTTTTTAAAATAAATTTATTTAAATATATGTTTATTTATATTGAAAAAAATTTTTTTGATATACAAAGGCTCAGTAATTTCTAAAATTAAAACTAAGTAATTAAAAGGTTAATGAGCCATGCTGGATGACTTTGCACTATTTTTACTTGTATTTATTGATCGAAACAATAAAATTCATTATCGTTCGAATGTCACATATTGAGGATGATTACACGATGCCTCCTCCTCGAAACATTTTATAATCAGACCCGGAGATGAATTTTTAATTATTGACTCCACGATAGGGACGAGGGATTGTGACGCATCCAATCAAAAAATTACCACTTGGTTTTCTGATAAATAACACCGTTCTACTGAAGAGGATCCATAGTGAGGATCGAAACGTATATTAGCTAGCGTAATTAGATTAGTCAAGTTTGAGGTGTATTAGTTTATATTAAAGTTATCGCAATATCTGCGTTTGGCTCGTATGGCAATCTATATTAACGTTGATTTATTCTCGGAGCCATATAATTGTAAGTACAATTATCACTGCATATGTTATTTTAAACAATAAAAGCAAATGATAAACAACATATAAAATACAAATGTTTCAACCTCTCTTAACGGTCATCATCAGTGTAGCAATTTTGTACCTAGATCGCATGATACTTTCTTATTGGAAAACGCTCGTTCGCAAATTTTATGTGGTCATTATTGATGTGATTCTTGGTTTTTTTATTGTTGATCCATCGTGTTTGTCTTCTTTTTATTTTTTTTAGATAAATCGATGTTGGTCATGGTAATGATCTTAAATTATTTGTACATATTTGTATGAATATTACAATAATAAAACGCGTGTACATTTTTTTAATTACATTTTATCTTTACCTTATGATTTTGGTGATATTAAAAACTCACAAAATATATATCGAATATGGTGTGCTATGTCCAGGAATCTTTTAATATAAAAATGATAATAATTGTCGAAAGTAGTTAGTATGTGGATGGAATGGAAGAGACTGTCGGACTAAAAGATGTAGGGTAAAGGCAGCGAATATGGAATAGGTTACTAATATGGAATAAGGACTTATTTTTTAAACAAAGCGTTGCATTCTAGTGGCAATTACTGGAAGTTGTTGTAATTATTGTCAAACGTGCCATATCAAATAATAAATTCGATGCGATAACGAATTTCTTTAATATAAGCATTTATTTATTTTTGTTGCGTCTGAAAATGTGATAGCATTATCTTAAAAAGTGTTCTTACAAGCTGACTGTAAGTTATTTAATGTTTATAGAACATAGATGCTTTTAATAATGTTGCATGAATAATATTATGTCGTTTAATTGCGATTTGTAACTTTTTATTGAAATGGGAAGAATTTGTGTGTCATATTAAGATGTGTTGGTAATATGGAATAATTGAATTATTATGGAATAAAGAGTAGAGAATATAATGTTTTTGTTCTTTTTATAAATAATAAAGAATATTTTTGATGTTAATATTTATTTTAATAATTTAACGATTTAGGATTTGATTTTATTGTCCATGTTCATAATGTAATTTTATTTATGTGTTGTACAGTACTACATTGTACAGTAAATATATGATTTTTAACAGTTTCGATTTCAATTTACATAAAAAAATAAATTTGTACTTCATTTTTTATGTTATTTATTATTGTTCCTCAAATTTGATTAGTATTCCATATTATATCCCATTTTTTTACCCTCTTCATTTTCTCACTTTTTACTTTTTTGTAAATACTGAAGTTGGACTTAAATTTCGGAGACTTTCAATTATTGGATGTTATAGCTAACATGTTGCTTAAAAGTTCTACATTTATTAGAAGTCTTCATATGCATTTGTATTGGAATAATATTAATTTAAAAATTGATATTCCATATTCGCTGCCTTTACCCTAATCTGGATGGAAGACTTGGGGAAGAAGAAATCGAGGAGAGAGTAGAGATTAAGAGACTGACGATTGGTGAGTAAAATTCTGATAGCAGTTCACTTTGTTTATTGAGCCCTGAGTGTTGTAATTTGATATGGATCATTTCCGAAATAAGTCTTTTTTTGTATGATGGTTTTATATTGAAAATTTGGATGTTATTCCAATCAAATTCGTGTTTGTCTTCCAGACGATGGTACGAAATAACAGATAAAAACCCACTTTTTTATTAATATCTGATTTATGTTCCTGGATTCGTGTTTTTAAACATCTTTTTGTTTGTCCAACATATGAGGCGTCACAATCTAATCAGTCAATTTTGTAAATCACGTCGTAGATGTTCAACATTTCTTTCGGCTAAAATTATGTTGTCTACGTGTCTATGATATATCGGAAGTTTAAATAGAAGTCTCTCTCTCTGGAATGGAAATTGCTGAGTTTTCCAAGTCTTGCATAATCAGATCCGCAATGATAGATAAAAGAGAGGAAGCTCATCGGGGTAAAATTTGTTTATGAACCACTTTGTTAAAAATAAAATAGGTGAAATCCTAATAATGAATTTAATTGCTTTGATAAATTGGTCTATGAGGATGTTTGTTTTGTCCGAAATACAAGTAAGAAATTCAGAAGAAAAACACAAGTAAAAATAGTGCAAAGTCATCCAGCATAGCTCATTAGCCTTCTAATTACTTAGATTTTATTTATATTTTTATTTTACATTCTTTTGTTTTATTCATCTTGGCCGTTATTTCTTTTACTAAAAATGAATATATGAATATCATTCGGAAAATATTGAACGATAAAAAGGATATTACTATAGCAAAGACAGTAAGCAAAAGATGCAAAGATTTGTTCATGAAACTTTATTTTATTTTATAATCTTCTATACATGTTATTGCATATGATCAGCAATTTTCAAATTTGATGTTATATTGTATCTACTAATAAAGCTTAATTTATCAAAGACAATGAATTATAAATATTGATTGCAAATTAACGCACAACATTAATTTTACATTACAATAGAAATAATCAGTAACATTAAATTATTAGAAGATTACTCAAATAAAAAATGTTAAATTGTTGCAAATATAGTGTCTTATAATTTATATAATGCTTTATAATAATGACGATAACAACAAAAATAATAATAATAATGCTTATTGAATGCAGCAGTTATTCACAAAATTAGAAAAGGTGCAATGGTAAAAGTATTGAAAGTATCAGTTGTACACAATAAGTGGCAGCAGCTGATTTAAAACTATACCTGAGCATCAATGTTGATATATTTTAAATATACACAATAATTGCTAGAAATAAATATAAACAAAGAAAAAAAGAGATATAGAGACTCACTGATGATGATGATGTATAATAAAGATTTCAATTTATACGGAAGAAGTATACGAACAGATAAAAAATAATGTCATGTGCCGCTAATTAAATATAGAATATACATACATTTGAAATAGATTATACATAAATTAAGAGAACGTGTAAAATATAATAAGTAAGACGTTAAAAACAAAGCAGGCAAATTTAAACATAATTTGAAACAATATAGCGAGTTACTTTCAAATAAAACGCAGAAAATGAAGCCAGAGAATGTGTAGCAAATGGCAGAGTATTGCATCTCTATTTCATTTTTGTTTTGGCGAAACAGTTTTTACAAGTGAGCGATTTTTGTAAAAATTAATTATGGCAATTTATCAAATAATCTCTAAATCCTATCCTTTGGATTTTTTCTATGTGTAAAATTAAAATCATGTAAAGTCTGAAAGAATAAAGATGGAATAGATAATCAATTATTTTATTAATATACTTAATTAAATATTATGTCCTGTATTTTAGTCATTTACATTATATTTAAACATCAAATAATTTAAATCACAGCCAACTTCGGTCAAAGCTAAATGTTGGTGCTCAATAATATTTCTATTTTAAATTTAAACACTATAATCCATTCAAACACATTCAAACTACGCACCGAACACATCATAATACACAGTAAGTTATACAGTAAAATATTTTTGTATCAATATAGCCAATAATCAAAATATAAAATTACAGATTTTGAATTTCTATTTCATACATAATTTTAATTGATAAATTTATCGTTTATATTATATTTATATTATATTATATTATATTTATATTATATTATATGGACATTTAGAAATGTCTCTCATAATATATTACAGTTACATATATATTTCCTTGTTATTTTATTCAAAGTTTAATTTGTGATGAACATATCGAATGCGAAATGAATTGCAAAAATCTGATTTCATATGTATAAAAGAGTAAGAGAAAAAGAGGAAAAAAGAGAGAGAGATAATAAAAAATGTATTTAATTTTTTTTTCTCGTGTCAATCTATTACGACTAAATAAGAATGTCAAAAATATCTAAATTGATTGTTCTGAATGAAGTATTGTGAGAAACCTAATATACCATTCTTTACACAGAATTGAACGCAGTGACAATGGTTTAATCCTAAGACAATCGATAGCAATGCGCGGATAAAATGTGCAGTATGGCTGAGTATAGTTAAGGTACCAGCAGCGATTAGCTTGGCCATTAAAGAGAGCGGAGGCAAGAAAATGTTATTGCCTGGCAGAAATCGGCTGTGTTATCTCTGCACTCAATTAGATTCGTAAAGGATCGCATATAGCTCATTGGTCTCTTTTGCTCCTGGCGTATTGTGCGCGATTAACTTTCTCTCAGTTCTTTGTTTTCCAGCAAACTCTTGTTCATTTCTTCGTATGATTAACATTCATCCATAAAGGAATAATATCGATTTTATTGTTATTTTTTAGTTGAAAATTTCAATATTGATGAAATATTTATTGAGTTTTATGTTTAAATTGCTAGTGAAAGTATATTATATAGATTGTATCACAAAATGTTTTAAAGTTTTTTCGAAATTAGTACAAGTAGCGAGGAAATTTTTTTTGGCAATTTTCATGGTTTATTGGAGCAGTTTAAATAACAGACTGAGTACTGCTTCTAATTCATCTAAAAAGAAATTTAAAAAAAATATTATTCCATTTTTAAATGGAATAATATAATTTTCTTTTTATATATTATGATTCTTTTTATCTTTATTCTACATATGAAAGTATTAAAGTAGAGTTATTAAAAAGTCAATGACGAATATTTACGAGATTACGAGATTACGAGAGACTTTATGTTTCATTCTGGCGTATTTTAACATAAAATATAAAATTATAAAATGTCTCGTAAACTGTTCATTTTTTGATACTCGCTTTAATACCTTTATACACAGAATATTGAAATAATCAATTGATGCATAAAAAACAGTTGCTCTTTAAAAAGGTATGTAACTGCAAATTGCATAATTTTCAAAATATCGTAGACTTATTATTTTTGTTAACAATCACAGTTTATACAGGATATTCCAAATCACTCGTATATCCGTTTTAAAAAGAAAAGAAATGCTTCTTTTAAAAAATATTGTTTAAATGGAAGTTATATGATTTAAAAAGGATACTACGTATATAGTGATAAAATTAATTTCCAAAAAAAAAATCAATTTTTACGGTAATATTAAGATCATTGACATTTTTTAGTGGAACTGAATGATTTTTTTTACATATAATATGATTCCACTCATTATTCCGTATAAAAAAATATATTAGGTTAAATTATCGAAAAATTAATAATTTATGAGATATTTCATTGAGATATTTTATGCCGATACTGTTTGATACATCTCGAAATATCTCGTAAACTACTCATTTTTTGGTAAAAGTACTTTAATTTTGTTAATACTTTTATACAGAATAATGAAATGAATCAGTGTACAGAAAACTCAAAACATTCCAAGATATATTTCAAACTTTAATAATGCAAACAAAAATAAAATAACAATTTTTTCAAATTTTTATCACATATTTATCTTAAGAAACTTGGCTTTGCAATCATGCTGTAATAGTAAATTTTTACACGCACGCACGCACGCACGCACGCAACTCTTCAACTCTTTTCACGAACGAGTGCAATTTACCTTGGAAATTAGTAATAGCGATCACATTAACTTTCTAGATGTTACGATCATAATTGATGACCATAGAATTGTTTTCAATTATTACAAAAAACCAACTTTTTTAGGAAGATATGTTAATTTTCATTCCCCAACATCCACTTCCAAAAAAATGGTATTATCTATGGATTGGTTGATAGATTTTATTTTTATCTCAGCCTAAATTTCACGAGAAGAATTTAAAAAAGGCCATTGAAGTGTTGTTAGATAATTGTTTCCCTCTTCCATTCATCTTCTCTACTATCAATAAAAAAATAAAACAACTTTCGCACAAAAAGAATAATTCTAATAAGGAAGATAATAAATTGAAACAATTGGATAAAACGGAATTCTTCACATATATTATTTTCCATATATTCCATAGATTCCATATATTAATAGTGTTTCAAAAAATTTTTTGCCGGTATGTGGGAGGTTCGGATTTAACATATCTCATTCCATTCTTAATACGCTAAAAAAGTATAGAAAACAAGATAAAGATAATTTGGAAGTTTTGTCTCACCAGGATATTGTCTATAAAATAACATGTAATGATTGTGATGTGATATGACTTACATAGGACAGACAAGAGACAGCTAAGAATGAGATTACATAAACATGTTATTGATATTAATAAAAAGTGCAGATCTCAGTCAGTTATTTCTAATCATCGTTTAGAGAATAATCATGATATGAATTGGAATGATATTAAAATTGTGGATAACGAATCATCTTACAGTAAAAGGCTAATTTCTGAGAGAATACACGTAAAAAAACAACCATATTGTTTAAATAAACAAAGTGATACTGATTTGTTATCGGATACATATCTTCCAATCATAGAATTACTTTCGCCTATCTAATCTCCTTTTCCTTTTTTCCCCCAGTTTCCTATTTTTCCCTCTCTCTTTTTATCCCCTTCCCTTCTTCTATTTGTTCCTATCCATGTTAGCGGTCTTCTTGTCAATTGTTATTCAACATCAGAACTGTCTTTCTCTATTGTTCCGACCATGTTCGCTCTTCAAGATATGTTGTTAAATGAATTTTTTAAATTTCTAACTTGCAATTAATTTTATAATTTTACAATTTATTCTGAATAATAATTTTGGTATTTGCAACTACATGACTCTGGCTGACATAGTTAATTTATTTATTTATTTTTATTGAATATCATTAAGAATTTTAACAAGACAATGAATACTTCGGACAAGCACTAGTTCTTCCACTCGGATGAATTGCAGAATTTTACAGCCAAAATTTTGTAACATACAGACATCTGTTTCAATATGGAATTCTTTGAGTGATATGTAATTTGTTAATTGATTGTCAAGTAATAACACTCGTTTTTATAATACTGAGGATGACCCGATAAGGATCGAAAACGTTATATTTATTTTATACAATAAATAATAAGAATACATTATATTAGCAAATAACACTCGGCTGTAGCCCTGTTTATTGAATTCTTTTGATTTCTTATTATACTCACCTATCATAGAGTGTCTGTGGAATAAATTCCATGCACTAAAAATATTGTATATTCCAAACAAGTAAGATATACAATTCATCAAGCTAAACAAAGAATATAAGAATTAAGCACCTGTATTTTGCTATACTCCAAACTTTAATTTCTTCTATATTTATGTAAAATAATCACTAAATCTTTTGTATTCCTTACAATAATCATTTTACATAAGTTGCAAATCAATTCAATTCACAATAACTTTGTTAGGATTAACGATAAAAAAACTGACAATTACAATACATCATCTTCAGAACATCTTTAAAACTTTCAACCGCTACTCGTTGTTTGTTGGACTTTGTTAACAAAAAAAAAATTTGAAAAGTTTCTAAAATATATTATGTGGAACAATATAATTATAAATAATAAATTAATAAAAGAATTCTCAATATTCAAAAAACAAAAAACAATGAGGCAAATGAGAGTCAAGCACAGTTAGTGAGGTGTAACAATAAATAAGTTATATTATAACATAAATGTATACGTTTCGAACTTTGAGTCCTCAGTAATGGTGTCATAAAAACTTAGCAATGAAAATTGACAATGTATCTCAAACTCCGAGTGGAAGCAAAAAACATCCCAAAAATGTTCACATTGGTTGTGAAATCAAGTGGTTTAAAGGATATTACATAGTTCTGCAACGAAATCACACAATATTTTAAATGATAAAAAATAAATTAATAAATAAAAAATAAATAAATAGAAATTTGGCTATGGGAATCAGCGCTGTAAGAGCTGCGCAAAAATAAGACATACAATTTCATTGAATAATAAAATATATTTGTTGAGAATTTGTTTCGACTAATTTTTTAGCTATCTTCAACTTCGTACAATCTTCTGAGATTGGTGCATAAAAAAAACACTTCCAGACCATGAGTAGAATCTGTTCATCAACATGTCTTAGACAGTGGTTGCACTAATCACATTGTAAATCAGGACAAATATTTTAATAGGTGCGTAATATTGAAAGAACCTATAAAAGTTAGAGTAGGAGATGGACGCATATTAGAAGCCACTAAAATTAGTAGTATAGAAATCCACTTCACGATTAATAAAAGAGGCAAGTCACATTAAAGAATGTATTTTATAGTAAAGCAAATAAAGGAGACTTGATCAGCTATTCAAGAATAATGGAAAAAAATAAAGTAGTATCAGCAGGAAATATTACGAAGATTTATAACAGGTATAATGAATGCATAGCAGTAGCCATGAAGAACAAAAATTTATCAAACATGAAGAACTACATTAACAAACAAGACGATAACATATGTGTCAATCTAACAACAAGAAACAAGGGAGTGACACAGAAAGTGAGATGGCATCACATATTGGATCACACAAATTTTAGTTGTCTAAATAAAATGTGTAAGAATAGCTTATTGGATGGAATGCCAGAGGATTTAAGAACTGAATATCTTAAGTGTACAATCTATATCCAAAACAAGATGCATAATGTACCGTTCGAAAATAAGAAGACTAAAGCTATGGATACTGGAGATTATACATATGGACGTTAATGGACCTCATAAGACTATTGGTTATAAAGGTGAGACGTACTTTGTATCTTTTATAGATGACTATAGCAAATTGTGCAAGGTTTACTGCATAAGTTCCAAAAATCAAGTGTACGATTGTTTTGTTCAATACATCAATGAGATCGAAAATCTAGCTGGAGAAAAGATAAAAAAGATTAGATGTGATAATTGGGAAAGAGTACTTGAATTCAAAGATTTATCAATTTGTCAGAAGAAAAGGTATCCACCCAGATAGCATTTGAACAGCACAATAATCGTACATTGTCGGCAC
>JANQDE010000132.1:139148-153670 GCA_037157785.1 Cephalotes varians
TTTTTTGAAAGGTAAAATTATTATACTGTTTTAATTTTGAAAAGAGCGTGTACTTGGCGCCTTTTTTTACCTTTTTTTTAAAAAAGGTAATTTTTTATAGATTTGTTTTATACCAAACAGTAATTTTACAAAACAAAAAAGTATATATGAATATATATGGATATATATTTTGTATATAATTATATATATTTATATATGTTTATATATATTTATATATATTCTTATATGATAAATTTTTTACCGGGGACCTAATATTCAAAAGTTTGAACTTTATTTTATTGTAACACAATGAAGATTGTCAAAACGTTTGTTTTATATCAAAGATACTTATGTAAATATTATTTTTGTAAATATTACTCAGCACCGAAACTTTGTTTGATTTTTATGTTTCTTTGTTTATCATTTTTGTTTAAATTATATATAAGCTATTTCGTATTTATATTGGGGAAAAGTTTCTTCTTATTTTAATGCAAAAGTAAAACAAGTTTGTTTCGTATCTTAAATGAAATTTGTTAAATCAAATATGTGTCCGATCACTTTCTGCCATTTTTGAGATAAAACCATAATCCCGTCACTGTAGAACTTCTGTGATTCCTATCGCGAAAAACTACGACAAGTTTCACAGACCTCTTTTGAAGTCAACTTTACATCATTAAGAGAGTTCTGTAAAAATCGAAACAAATGATAGTCTGGTGCAAGATCAGAACTATAAAGTGGATGCATCAAAAACTTCCCAATCAGGTTCTTTCAATTTTTGACAGGTCACCAAAGATGTAGTCTGGCGTTGTCGTGATAGAAGATGACGCCTTTCTTATTGAACAATTCTGGTCGCTTTCTTTCGATTGCTTGGCGTAATCTTTCCAATTGTTGACAGTAGAGGTTAAAATCAATCCTTTAACCAGATGGCAGCAACTCATAGTGAATGATTCCTTTCCAATCCCACCATACACATAGCATCATTTTTCTTGGCGTCAATCCTGACTTTGCCACCGTTTGCGGAGCTTCACCTTGCTTCGACCACGATCTTTTTTGTACATTATTGTCATACGTGATCAATTCATCGTCCATAATTAATTTCAAAAATGGTTCAAATTCGTTCCGTTTTAACAATGATTCGTAGATGAAAATTCGATCCATTAAATTTTCATTGAATTATGTGGCACCCAAACATCGAGTTTCTTTTTAATTCAGCCTTCTTCAAATGGTTTAAAACTGTTTTGTGATCGATATTTATTTCCTTACCGATACACTCAGAGAAAGGATTAGGCTAAAATGTAGCCGTGGCAGCTAAAATGTTTCTTTAAAATAGGGACAGCTAAAGTCAATGCTACCAAAGCTCAATTTATTAGTTGTTAAAATATAGGTGCTACAACAAAAAATATTCATTGCTAGAATCAAATGATATTTAGCTAAATCTGTTATGCTATTTTCTATTTGCAACAATAACTAACAATATTTGCAATGACTACAAAAATCTTAGCTGAAAGCTATACATGTTTCGATGCTAGTGCTAAGTGATCTTAGCTACTTCAGCTATTAAATTTGATATGGAAGGAGACTCCATATTAGCTATAAGGACTGCGTTTCAAAATGTATTGATAGTATTGAAAATCTATAGTTCACGCTTAAATATACTATATATTTTCAATTCTGTCAGTACATTTTGAAATTTATTATATAGAGCTACAGATTTACTGCAAGAATAAAACATGCTTGTTTAATGAGATCAAAACAGAAAGATTTTGTGCGAGTATAAGTATTATAGAATTATCCAATTTCTATCTGATCGTTTGATCTCATTAAATCATGTGTCAGATCTGGATAAAAATAAAAATTATAACAACACATTTTCAATATAGGTAATGTATTTTCCATATATGTAATGTATTTTCAATTTAACAGAAATATTTATATTAACTTACAAGAAATATTTCAAAATAATATACTGCTTTCCAGATATATCACGTTTTCAATAACTGATACCATAAATGGTAAAACAATCTAAAAAAAAATCATTGTAAGATTAATGTCATTAATCATATGTCTTTATTGCATCATTTAATATCCGCTTAATATACTAACTTATTCCGTATTTTTTTCTTTGTATAGCTATAAATGTTCCAGAAAATCTAAGCATTCATCAGCAATAGGTATCAATTTTTCCAAAGTTAGTTCCGTCATCTTTGGCAAATGATCAATCCGTATTCGGTTTTCTGAAAGGACAATATTTAATAACACGTAACATCATACAAAATTTTAAAAAGCTAGAGAGAAAGTGCAAGATAGATTGTCATTATAAACATAGCAAATAATGAGGTTACGTACAGATCGACATATAATAGCCTTAATATATAAAATTATATCCTTCTAAAAAACATAATGTACTTTTTATGAAAAACTCTAAAATAGTATAACTTATATGTTAAAGCTATTATGTCGGTTTACAATTACTCGAATATTGCTGATCGCGTATTATAGAGATTCAACTTTTCTCATACTTCATCTCTGAATGATGATTGCAGTTATACAGGCCCTATATAATTATTTTTACAGTATAAAATAAAATATAAGACTAAAATTAATTTAACTTATGCTTGCTTTATGTGTAATTTTACAAAAGTACATAATTAAGTTATATGTATTTACCTTTGAATCTTTCCATTACATCATTTGATACACCCCAACTATTTAATAGACGGGATACTTCGTCCATTTCTTTTATTACAATATTAACAATATACGTATTTTATTTTTACGCAGAAAACCGTACGCATAGAAAATCATACACAATATGATCGCGGAATATCGGCCGTACTCAGAACGCGTTGAAACAATTGTGAATCAAATGCTCGGGTTTACGCGCGAAAAATATTGAGGAATAGCTGCACTTTCTTAGCTGCTCGTGTTAAATTATGCTTTTAATTTTAGTTGATAAAATTATATCTCGCAGCAAATGTATTTTATCATTAATAGCCAACTTTTAACAATGACAGAAAAGTTTGAACTAGCTATTGGCATTTAACTAATATTACTAAGTCATTTTTTTCTGTGTATCATGACTGCTAATGTATCAATCTTGCTCAACTTTTTCCATGATTTTATCGACTTTTCCAGTGATTGACCGAAGCAATGTGCATATTTGACATCAAAATTTCTAGATTGAAAACACTTGAACCAACTTTGTGCCACACGTATTAATACTATATCATGTCCATAAACATTCACAAATTTTTTTAGCAGACTGAATTGCATTCTTCTCTTTTTTGTAATAAAATTTCAAAATGTATCGAATTTCTTCTTTATTTTCACTCATTTTCAAGATATAATTTTTGACTGAATAAAAAAAAAGTATAACAACTCTTTTTTTTAATTACTTTATGATACGTCACCTTTCAAACGCACGCACAAATATTGCCAGATCTGATTAATATTATTAGAATTATGCGATTCTAAAGTCATCTACCGGGAGAATATAAAGAAGCTTTTTCTCTAATATTATATTATAATATATTTATTTTTAATTATGAATATTTATCTTTTTTTACATTTACAAAGTTTTAATATACTTAACTTAAAGAATTGATAAAAAATCAACTTTTTATTAAATTTTGAATAAACTTAGTATTAATATATATATATATATATATATATATATATATATATATAATATWTATATATATATATATATATATATATATAATATATATTATTATTAAATAAAAATTTAAATATAAATGCTTGAATAAATGGCATGTTTTTTCGAGTGATCAATAATCATGATTTATAAATCGATATGACGCGCATATTTCAAATATTCCAGTGCTACATGTAGATTAAGGCATTCGTGACATCTGGTATACATGCATTTTTTTCACTATGAAGTTCAAAATTCATCGAGTAAATTCAGTCCATTGCCAACTTGGAGATTTCACAAATCATCGTTATTCAATCTATAGAGTATGGTATCCAGCTTTGGCAATTAAGTCACAGTGTCCTTTAACTATGGGACGCAGTGGAGAAGGTTGGTAAGGGAGGAAGGATTTACTGCTGTTTAACCCTCGGAAACTTCTTCGATAAATAAGCCATACAAGAGCGTCGGCATCCGCTCGCAAGGGGCGATGGAACAATTTGTTGTCCCAACAGAAATCTGATTGCCCGTTAGTGGACTCGAGTTAGCACCAGTTCTGATTTTCACGGGTCCTTACGAGTAAAAGAGATCTGGAATGTGAAACAGAGAGGAGATCATAAGAAGAGAGAATAAAGTCGCTGGAAGAACAGAATTTCGTTTCGAAGAGGAAGAGCGAGTGCAAACTCCTGATTAGCAGCCTTCCTTGGTCCTTGAGAAAACGGACAATCGTCTAATTTACCAGCCGATTCAATCTCTCTTCCTTAGTCACTTACTTTTTTGCTATCGCACTCTTTCTTTTTACTCCTCCTGTTTTGCTCTGTCTCTAATCGCCTATATATCACTTTTTTTAAATGTGATATCGTCATATATAAATTTTTACGCATGTAGAATAAAGATAGCGAATATGGAATAGAGGCTTATTTTTTAAACAAAGCATTGTATTTTAATGGCAATCACTGGAAGTTGTTGCAGTTATTGTCAAACATGTCATATCAAACAGTGAACTCGATGCGACAACGAATTTCTCTAATATAAGCATTTATTCATTTTTGTTGCGTCTGGAAATCTATTTTAAAAAGTATTCTTATAACTTATAAGTTATTTAATGTTTATAGTATATAAACGTTTTTAATAATGTTACATGAATAATATTATACCATTTAATTGCAATTTGTAATTCTCTATTAAAATGGAAAGAGTTTCTGTATCAATATTCGTGTTGGTAATATGAAATAATTAAATTATTATGGAGTAGAGAATACGTTTTTGTTCTTTTTATAAATAATAAAAAATATTTTGGATGTTAATGTTTATTTTACATAATTTTTTGTTATGTATTAGTACGCATTTCTCTCCATCACAATCTCTCTATGTTTTGTGTAACTTGGGTATTAGGATCTACAAAATTTTCAGAATGATTAACTTTATAGATTTAATTTTTCTTTTTGAGATTTTTTTGAGAGTATATGCACACCAACAATCACTACAAATAATTGATCTCTAAGCAATATATTTACGAATTAATAATAATAAAGTTTCAGAACGTCGATTTTCTACGGGTACAATAAAATTTTTCCTCGTTTTATATTGCCAAATTCATTGTCCTTTCAAAATTTGTTAAATTTCCTTTTGATCATTTTTGACTTTCCACGCGAAGCGAGATCCATCCCACATCACCCTCTGCCTACAGAGCGAAACGAGGTCTATAATTGTACTATTCCACATAGTAAGTTTCACATAGAAAATTTTATTGCGTGAAAAGTCGAAAACCTACGTGAAACAATCAGAAAGTCATGTAGATATGTATTCAACTTTTTAAGATAATAATTTCGTAACGAATAATGAATGACGGCTAAAATGTTCTGAAAACCATTCAAAATCAAAATCATCGGGGATCCGTTATTGCCAAAGTTTACCATATGTTGTTTTCCATCGTATACAAGATGGACAATAACTTTATCATCTGAAATATTTCTGCTTTTAGAGATATGAAAAAAATTTAATTACGAAAGTTGTACTATAACAAGAAGATCGTAACACGCTAATAATAATTTTTTGTTGATACTTCAAGAGAAACTTCAACGTCTTTTTTTAATTGAATATACTTTTTATCCTTAATTCTTAATAACAAATATTCTAAAAATAGTTTATGTTAAAGAAGATTGGGGCTAGTTGTCACAAGAGAGAGCAAGTTATAGTTAGTTCTTTTTTCTTTAGTTTTTCTAATTGCCAAAAAAACAGCACATTTTTATAAACATTACAATCCTTATTACATTCTATTTCACTATTACTCTATTTCACTTAATTCGGCTGTTACAATTGAAGACATTACTATAGAAGACATTACGTCTATTTATGTGATTTTCATTGAAGATATATTTCATTGTGTGAATTGTTCATTTTGGATATATAAACTGGATATAGAAGTAGATAATCTAAGATCTTACCAATCTTTTGTATATTTCTTTATATTTAGTTATAGCACGTTTTAATTGAATTGACTGGTTTTCTGGTATATCTGTATTTTTTCTAATAAAAAATGATGAGTTAGGACCAGTTTTTTCATCTCGATCGAAGCAGATTGTTATAATGTAATCTTTTATGCATACTAGGAATTGATAAATTAATAATTTAAACTAACACAAATTTCTTTTTTCAGTTGATTAATAGATATTTAACAACTAATTCAAAAAAATCCATTAACATATTTTTGTAAATATTAATTTAACATTAGTATCTAAATATTGAATTATTTTTGTTTGATTTTATTATAATCTTAAATTTTTTCTTACGTATATAAGTTTGACTTTGAATATTGTAATTACAACAATTTGTCTCAACTTAATAACAACTTATTCCATAGTTGGATAAGTTGTTACAGTTTATCTACTGACAGAAAATTTTAATATTTAAAAACATAGGTACAAATAAGAAAAACTATTAGTTAAGGATGTACTTGAATTAATGCATAGATATTCAGGGATTTAAATGTATACACTAGTTCGGAAAAACATTCTAATAAAAAATTGTAATTAGTCCTAGAAGATCGATATTAAAAAAGTAGAATAATGATTTTTATGTCATAAGAAACGCTTAAAATAATGTTTATTTATATTGATATCATAATTATCAATGTCACAATCATCAAATTTCTGAAACATGTACATTTTTGTTATTTCCGGACTAGTTACAGTATACGCTGCAATGATTTGTTGCTTCATATTTTCTGTAGTTGGCTTTTTTGATACAAAATGTAATAATCCTTGTACTAATCGTTACTTTGTATGTAGGTATTTGTAACACAAAGCAAAACATAAAAAATAATAAGAAAATGTAAATATTTACATTTAAGTTATTTACATGTAAATTTGGGCAATTGATATTGTTCAAAAAATCATAGATTATTTTTATTAATATCAAGATTATTAGATCTTGAGGACATGATTCGTTCATTGTTTAGTTTTCCTGTAATTTTGGTAACAAGTTCATTATAAAAATAAAATTTTTATATCGAATAAAAAACATACTTATGCGGAGGAGTGACCCCGATCTGAGATGTTAAATCATTATAATATTTATAACTGCACTGAAGAGGACTCAAATCTCAGTCAAAACATTTGCTGCAAAATATACCAACTTGTTACCAGAACTAAGTTGTAATTATTTATTCTACAATTATACGCACTAATAACCGTAGTTGCTCCCATCGGCAATTTCTCTTGTTTTTTTTAAATTTTATTCGTGGAGCTATACATTCTTTATTAATTTCATTCAAAAAACATACTTTTCGTTTATGGAGAAATTCAGAAAATGAGGACACGAGTATTGTATATTGAACGAATATTGTATATTGAAATAATCGTTCTTCAGCCATATGTTTCAGCAATTATATCAAAATTCAGAAGCTTGATATATACAAGGTATTTTAGGACCTATGTCAAGGGACAAACTTCAAGATATAGATCTCATCAAAAGCATTAAATATCTCTTGTTGAATAATCTGTGGTCTCCGATGTATCTTTAAGAATATATTGGAGACTGTATAATCTCAGCAAAAAGTAACGTGATTGAGAACATAACAATTTTAAACATTTTTATAATATAGATTTAGATTCTATAAGATCATTATTGACTTTATTTATTAAAATTTTATTAACGATTATCAAATACATTTTATTAGTTTTTAATTGCATAAAATTAAACTAATAAAATGTATTTGATAATCGTTAATAAAATTTTACGTATCTATGCATATTCTTTTGTCGTTACAAATGTCAGATGTGACTGTATATCTTCTGACTGTACATCTTGAACGTAAGCTACTTATACTTAAAAAGAAAAATGCTTTTACTGATTATTCATAATTATACTCAATTATAACTTAAAATAAAAATTATAAAACGCCTAAATATAAAATGCCAAAATAAACAGATTTTGTTAGAATAGCAAAATTCCAAACAGTAACAGAAGTTAATGATTGGAGTTATGTTTCAACTGCTTAGTTTTTAATTAATGTCTTTGTAACAAGCTAGTAAGTACATTTCCTTTTTTTTTAAATTGTTTTTAAGTTTTTTGGCAAGCAATTTTAAAAAATTTTTTAAACTAATCATTATTTTTTAAAATCAAATTTAACGATTAAATTCAATATATCGCAATTTTTCCATGAAAAAATCATATGGTTTGTTCTTTGTAACTAAACTAATTTACATTTTTATGTTATATGAAAATAAAATGGATATATTTGCAGTTTTTAGCGAAAATAAGAAAGAAAGTTTTAGTCTAATACAATGATAAAAAGCAGGCCTATAGCAACTAATAATTACAATAACTTTTAATGGCATTTGTAAACCGTTTTGAAACTGAACATATATATTCATGAGCCTAAAATCTATCCTTCTGAGTAAATGTCATTCAACAATAATCAAAAAAGAGCTAATACGAATTCAAACGTGAATTTTAGTGCGTAAAATAATTTAAAAAACTAAAACTAAAAAATTACGGAGGGATTCCCCCCCCCCTACATTCAGTTATCATCAATCACTAAACCTTAATCATTTCATCACATGCCTCGGCGGTCGAATTGGATAAAACGCCCGCCCCGGAAAGGCAGGGAGATTCCAGGTTCAAACTCTGGCTGAGGTAATATTTTTCGTAATAAAATTTCTTTCAATTTTTTAAAGATGCAAGTTAACATCATATTTAATCATAAATATTATTCCTAATAATTTTGATTAGTTTCTGTTTATGATTATGTTGAAAAGCCGAAAGTATACGGCGCGCAATTTTGAACTGAAAATGTCTGAATTTGTATATAAATTCAAACTTATATATATATTATTGGGCGACTAGAATCCAGCCTTGACTTTTTATTTGTGTTTTCACTCACACGGTCTTAAAATTTATCATTGTTTATTAATTATTTCGATTAGGACAATGTAATAATTTTGGATAATGAACGTTTTTTGACGAAACGCCTGATCTCAGAAATTTTACATATAAAGCGCCAAAACAATCAGTATCAATTTACAATCAGATATCGAATTCTTCTGTTCCAATCCTTAGTAAATTATAATCTATGTAATTGGTGGATGTGATCAGTTTCTGACTCTCTATTTGTTTATTTATTATTTGTATGTGCTTATATGTACTTATTTGTTTACGCTATTACCTCAATTATTTCAGTTTGCTCATCTTACTGTATGTTTTTTAATCTCTGATTGACTTCTACTGTTTAATATTTTTCAACCGCTGATTGTCCTGACTTTTACAAATTTGCTTTTATATTATTTTTATACTACCTATCCGGGAAAAAATGTTTCATATATGTATAATTATATAAAATTACATACAATTACATATAATTATATGTATATAAAATATGTCCATATATATATAATTTTTTCCCGGGTAAATATGTATTATTTGGCGTTGTTTATTGAGAACTCCCACATTTCTTTCTTGATAAGTATTAATTATTCTCCATTAATTCTCCAGTTTCTTATTTTAAATTTTGTTTGCACTTATATAAGCTGTTTTTTAAGTCAAAGAATCACTCGACCAAGGAATTAATCGTTTGTGCCTGACAATATTCCATATTTGATCTATCCAGGAAGCTGATTAATTTCTATTATTTGTTGCTGAAGATAACTCGAATTAGAGCCGAAACATCCATCACTTATGTTAAATAAACTTTGAATATTGTAATAAGTTAATTAAACTATTTCACGCATTAAATTAAATTATTGTTTGAAATTTGAGAGTTCTATTTAAATTGTTTAAATTTCATTAACTTGTCAGCATTTTTATCTTTAGTTAACTTTAAAGAGCGACGAATTCTTGTTCGGATTGCTTATGACATAAGTAATCGATCGCGCATTGCACGTAATATCTGATAATATTAATCCATGTTTCTGCAAAGAATTGAAAATATTACGTACAATACTATGCCACGCGACTGGTTGCCTACTTCACAAACAGAATGCGTAGGATTCTTTGATATAAATTACTTTTTTAGTGAGAGCTATCCTACCTGAATTTGACCAATATATCTTGAAACATTTTATATATAAATATTTAAATAATTGTTTGTTATTACACTTGTTATTGCACTTGTAAATAATTTCTTATATGCTAATATATTTTTAACATATTTTACAAATAGTAAAAATATAAAACTAATTTTAGGTTTTGATATAAATAAAGACAATAAATAAATTACATATAAAAAAATTAAAAAAAAGTATATAAAAAAATTGAAGATTCATATTTTTTAAGTTCATATAAAATTCATATAATTAATTTTAATATTAACAAAACTCACTTTAACATTTTAAATGTTTTATACAATAAATTGTACTAAGTTTTGAAGAGGTCTATAAGAAAATTTATTAAAATTAAAGAACTTGTTAGACAATAATTTTAATCATATTGCTTTAGTTTAACGTTTTATATTTTTAATAATTTTATAATTGATTTAATAATTAACATAATAAGATTTCATTGCTATTTATTTTTTCTAAAAAAAACATACAATGCTTAAATATCTGTATGAGTATTTAAAATTATACAGTATATTCTTTATTCTACGTACAAAAATCGATTATTTTTTCTTTTACATTTATATTTTATAAGAAATATGTTTAAAGAATCGAATGTTAATTATCTATTGTATTTTTTTAAACTTGATACTGTCTAATTTATCTTTAGTAATTAAATTGCACGATTAGTCAATAAATCCTATTTCTTTCCAAAACATTTTGTTGATTATCATTTGTCTTCGAATGTTTTCCATTGTACTTAATGCTACTGGGACTTTACTCCCCACAGTGCATTACTTAGGCATTTTTATTGATGATCTTCTAGAAGAACAAATACATGGATACATAGATAGTTCCAAAAGTTTCCGCAAGGTGACATTTCGCAAATCTGGTGTCTGAGGTGCCTCTAAAACATGGACAAAATGTTTTGACAATTAGTTTCATCAAATGGAAAAATACATTCAACACAATGAGCATTATGAGAAATGACAAAGCCATTTTCAGAAATTAATTACATGTTTTTATACAATTTTTCGGAAACTTTTGGAACTATCTATGTATTTTCTCTCAAAGAACTATTGTGATTATGTCTGAATAAAAACTCAGTAAATACAAATAAATTTAAGTTCTAATGTATTAAAAATTTGTTTTACTTAAATAGAAAAAATATTTAAAAATGATATTTTTGTATTTATCTTATGACATAAGATAAGAAGTATAATTTTGTATTAGTTATTATCTTTTAATTATTTAATTATTACATATATTATTAAAAACATAATATTTTATAGATTATATATATAACTTTTATATATTATATATTATACATATTTTAATATTAGTAATATATATGATATTATTTAATATAATATAATATAATTGTGATAGAGTATAAGCCCCTCTTGCTTGATAGAGAGCAGTTCTCTCTTCCCGAAGGGGAGGTATTAGGAACGGCGGCAGTTAAGTTAAGTTTCTTTGATAATAAAGACAGCACTATATTATTGATGATCACTATATTTACACTTTTTACAATTAATTAATTATCCGTAGGATGACTAGGTTTCGCAGGCAACGAATCGATGGTCGTTGGCCGAACAGCAAGTTTAGAAACGTATCGGATTAAATTCAGAACTGTATCAGGCTGAGAGAAGCAGTGATCGCGCCGGAGACTCGAGCCAAAGTGTCTTTGTTCGAGAGCGAAAAACCGTTTCAGGTTTGACTGACCCTTCGAGAAAGATCCGCGAAGGTTGAAAAATAGACAACTTTGTTTATTGTTTCCTTATCTATTAATAATAATGGATCTTTCTCGAAGGGCACTAATAAAGTTTTAAACGGCTTTAGAGGCTCAGTTTATTATCTCGGGCTTCCTTTAATCGACCGCCGGGGCAGCTCGCTATTGGGCTCCCGTGACGGCTAAAGCTCCGGGATAGGCGCTCGGTGACGCCAGACGAAGCGAGAAGGATTCGCTAGCCTGAATCTCGCCGTTTGCGCGGCGCGTCAATTTTAAGGACTTAATGGAATGAATCGGCGGAGCCAATTCATTACCGATTAATTTCGTTCAATAATAAATATAATATGATAATGTAATATATAATGTTATATCTCTTTGTGTGCAAATGAGCCGCGTAAGTGCGTTCCAACGTATATGAGCGTAACATTTGGATCACATAGGATCCACGAACGTCGTGAGCAAGAGAATATAGCTGTGAAAAATTATCCGAGGAGAGGAATGTGCACACGCTCGATGAGGAATATTGAAATGGCAAGTCCGAAGATTGATCTTTGCTTCGTTATGGAAGAACTTCAGCAGCTGAAAGAGGAATGCCATCAACAGCAGCATCAAGAGCAAGAAATTCTGGCGCTACTTACGCAACGAGACGAGTCTATCCGTCGGCTGGAGGAGCAGCTTCGTCTTACATCAGGCGAGTCAATTTCAAATTCTTTAGAGTTGCGTCAATTCGTCCAACGGCTTTATAAATTAAAGCCCGATACGGGAGTGTCCTTATGCTCCTTTAAATTTTTAATTTAGTTCGGCTTGATCGTGCGAGCAAATAACTGGGATAAGTCCGCAAAAATTGTGGCTTTGGCGACGAGCTTAAGAGGAAGGGTATGCGCGATTTTAGACGGAGTGGTAAATTTTGAGAATTTGCGATATTCCGAGCTCGAATCGAGACTGAAATTACATTTTGGAGAGGGATATGTGGCACAGACCTTTATACACAATTTACAAATCAGAAACAGAAATTCGGTGAAAATTTTCCTACTATCGGCGTGGATCTCGGACGAATCTGTTCCGTTTGGCTTATCCAGAATGTTTTACGTGGGATAAAATCGCATGTGCGCAATTCATCGCGACATCAAATGGTTTTATTAAGTGGACCCTCCAATTGAAAAGTCTGACTTCCTTGCGTGCTGCCATAGAGAGGACCATGACCATCAAAATAAATCAGGAAAATAGTTTTTTGCGTAAGCTGGAAAATTTTGAAAGAAAGCCTAGATTTCCCTCTAAGAGGAGAAAAAGAGTCGAAGCATGCAATTGAGGAGAAAAGAGAGAATTTAAGTGGGGCAAAATTTAGAAAAAAAAACTGATTTTAAATCCAAATTTGGGCGTATTCAGAAAAAATTTTGGCAATACGGTGCTGAGATTTCCGCGGAATTACTCTCTAAGGAAAAGGAAAACTTGGTTTGGTCGAGCTTGATGGGGCGAGTTCGACAAGAGAGCAGGAAGCTTCGGATGAAGGGCTCGACGCTTACCGAGTCTTTAAGAAAAGTTTTAATAATTATGTTTTAAAGGCCGAGTTGATGGTCATGCGTGTTTGTTTAGAATAGATACGGGCTCTGACGTGTCGGTGTTTAAGAGAATTTGCTTGAAGTACAAACATTCCATTTCCGTCGATAACTATCAGCTGTGTTATCCTACTGGGGAACTAGTCCCGGTTCAGTGTAAGGCAATTGTTAATGAAGAGAAAGTTTTTTTTAAGTCTTCCCGTTTTTCTAGTTGAAATTAGAGACGAATGCATTTTGGGAACAGACTTTCTGAAGGAAGTCGGACTAGAGAAAATCTTTGTCCCTGTTTTTGGAGAAGCTGAAAAAGGAAGTCCGGAAAAATTTTTACATTCTCCAATTTGCGGTTTGTTTCGTTGTTATTTTTTTCAAAATTTTGTGAGGAGCACTCTTTGACTTTAAATAACGCACAAAAGAAAGAATTCATTAAGCTAAGGATTTCAGAATATCTTTTTGGAGAATGTTGTTGCCAGCAATTGTTCTGTAATAGAGCATTCCATTAACATTAAGGATTTTTCTTCGATAAAACAGTCTCCAAGACGAATCCCGTTGCGTGAGAGAGTGTAAGAATTTTTAGAAATGAAATAGCAAGAAGTGAATTGATGAATCGCAAAGTTCTTAGGTTTTCTCGGCCGTCTTGATTAAGAAAAAAGATAGTTTAATTAGGTTACGTGATTATAGAAAATTCAATGGTGTTACTAAAAAGAATTCCTATCCGGAGTTCCTCCAAAGAATTCTTTGAATTGAAAATCATTTTAATCACCTGTTTGAGAATTCCTAGTTTAGATCTTAAGAGTGGTTATTGGTAAATCAAGCTTTGCTTGCAGGATAAAAAAAGATATCTTTTTCTGTTGAGAATAGTTCGTGGCAATATACGGCCATTGAGGCCATTAAGATTCTGCATGCTCCCGCCACTATCGAACTATTGATAGAGAAGGTTCTTTACCACATACTCAATAAAGTTTGTATAATTTATTTAGACAGCGTGCGTGCGTGCGTGCGTGCGTGCGTGCGTGCGTGCGTGCGTGCGTGCGTGCGTGCGTGCGTGCGTGCGTGCGTGCGTGCGTGCGTGC
>JANQDE010000132.1:158506-179423 GCA_037157785.1 Cephalotes varians
TTACTAAACCTCGAACACTCGACGAATTACGGACTAATATTGAGGAAGAAATTTCCAAAATAACGCCGGCTTTGTTGAAYAAAGTTTTTGAAAATTTTGAAAAACGTCTGGATAATTGTATCGCCCATAACGGGCATCATTTGAACGATATTATTTTCAGTAAATAAAGAATTGTAAACCTTCAATTGTCTTCTTTTTACTCGTGAAGCCACTAACCCCTCTCTTTCGATCCGGCCGCGCTAGGAAAAATTAAAATGTGTCAGGTTCCTCTGCCCAACCCTGTATTTTTATTCGATTAGCATTATTGATTGTGTTTCTTCTTATTTAAATTCAGATTTGCGTTTTATACTTTGCTTCTTACTTATATTCATTTGTTTTTTTATGTAATTCACAACCAAACTTTAGCCCTAGAATTACGCTTATTTACTTAACTACTTCTGCGTCGTTATCCGATGACGATTATTTGTCACATCAACTAATTCCTCCTGCTTTATGCTTGCGTTAGTGATGCGCACTACTTAGAACCTAACTGCATCCAATATTTAATTAATTCTAACCGATATTAATGAAACTCAAATTCATTATTGTGAAAATAAAAGAAACCTCGAATCTTGTTATTGATATTTAACCGTTGGTTATACTTACTCTATATAAGGCTTTTCAAACAGGAACAAACAGTGTCAGCAAGTATTTGAAAATCTAAAACAAAGTTTACTTCTTCTATTTTTCTTTTCCAACGGAAGTAGGGGAGTACATTTTTGATACCGATGCTTCCAACCATAGTTTGGGAGTGATACTTTCCCAAGTTCAGGATGGGAAGGAAAATGTTTTGGCTTATTAGAGCCAAGTCTTTAATACGACTGAAAGGGATTACTGTGTTACTCGGAGGGAACTATTAGCCATCATTTAATCATTGAAAAACTTCCATCATTATTTATATGGACGAAGGTTGTTGGACTAGAACGCAGGATTAGAACGGCTCATATCTCATTACGCTGATTATTGTCCTTTAAAGATTTGGAGGGACAGTTGGCACATTGATTAGAACATCTTCAGCAATACAATTTTGATATTAAATTGTATGGAGCAGGCGCATGCGTTCTATCTAGGTGTCTTTGTGCTGAAGATTTCTGTGGCTATTGTCAAAAAGTTAAAGGATGAAATCAATAAAGAAAAACTCGTCGGATAACTTTTGAGGTCATTCCTATTGATTGAAAAAAGCATAATTGGAAGACTCTTGTAAAAATTTATCATGGAAAAAAAGTGGAAGACGGCCTCTTTGTCAGGAATTGATTCCAAGGAATTTTCCTGTTGAAAGTTATTGGCTCCTGTAGAATTCTGTCATGATCAGGGAAGGAATTTTGTGTAGAAAATAAGAATCACCTGATTTGCATTCTGTCGTTTTTCAGATTATTGTACCTCGGATTTTTGTTAGTCGAATTTTAGAGGAGGTTCATGATTCTCCTTCTAGGAGATATTTTGGTGTTATTAAAACACTGGAAAAAAATCAGAAGCATTTTATTGGTCTATCTGTAAGCAGGATAACGAGTACTGGTGCAAAAGTTGTAGAGTCTATGTTGCTAAGAAGGGCCCTTCAAACAAGGGCCTTCTCCCAATCTTCTCGTCTACTTTACAATGTCAGAACTCCCTTTGAGAGGTTACAAAATTTACTAGAGTCATTACAATTTCTTCTTCAATAAACAAATATTTGCTGATAATTACAGATTGTTTCAAATGGATAGAAGCCTTCCCATTGAGTTGTGACGGGGCAAGCCCGTCCCGTGTATATACGAGGGTCGTTTGAAAAGTCCGTGCAAAAATAAAAACTACTTAATTGTTTGGGGTAAACCTTTTTTATTTTTCAACATAGTCTCCTTTTARGCTTATACACTTCGTCCAACGCTGCTCTAGTTTGTTGATCCCTTCCGAATAATAGGATTTGTCCAAGTCTGAAAAATAGTCCTTTTCCATCACGACAACGCACCAGCTCACGCCTCAGCAGTTGTGGTCGCAAAATTAATAGAAATAGGGTTCCAACTCGTTTCACATCCCCCCTATTCTCCAGACTTGGCTCCCTCGGACTACTATTTGTTCCCCAATTTGAAGAAATGGCTGGCGGGAAAAAGATTTTATTCAAACGAGGAGGTGATTGCAGAAACGAATGACGAATGGTCGAGGTGCTGACTCGATTTCCGCCGTCCGAGATGTTGACTCGGACTCCGTTCCGGTCGAGGTGTTGACGACTTCCCGTCCGAGGTGTTAACTCGGACTCCGTTCCGGTCGAGGTGTTGACTCGACTTCCCGTCCGAGGTATTGACTCGGGCTCCGTTCCGGTCGAGGTGTTGACTCGACTTCCCGTCCGAGGTGTTGACTCGGATTCCGCTCCGGTCGAGGTGTTGACTCGACTTTCCGTTCGCCGAGGTGTTGACTCGGACTCCGCTCCGGTCGAGGTGTTGACTCGACTTTTCGCTCGCCGAGGTGTCGACACGGTCTCCGTCCTCCGTCAAGGGGTTGACCCGACGTGCCCCAGCGTCACCGCGTCCGTCGCTCTTTCGACTCCGCCAGTCACGAGGCCGTTCGACCGTCGCCGTGCCTCCGCGAAACGTTGTAAATAGACCCGTGTACATAAAACCCCCCCGTAGTAATTAGTTTGTAGAGTGCGCGCCGAGGCATATCCGCACCGAGCCTGTTTCGCCGATCGTACCTCGCCGATTTTTACCTCGCCGGTAACGAACAAGGCATATCCGCGCCGAGCCTGTTTCGCCGATCGTACCTCGCCGATTTTTACCTCGCCGATAACGAACACCTGTAGCATGTCAAGAGACGAATAAAAGCATACTTGATTTATCCTGTACGAGTGTCGTAATTTCTTTTTCTTCCCTCCACCCGAACCTTGGCGCCGACCGAGCTGTCCGGTGAGTGGAAGGCCGGGCGAAGCCGATAGCAAATCGGCTCCGTTACAGAGTAATACTAGGATTAAGACTATTGTGGAAATTTTAAAGCAGATAGTTGTTAGGTATGACGTATCATTGGAGTTATACGGATCAAGGTAGGAATTTTGAATCATGAATGTTCTTCGAATTGACTCACTTTTTGGGAATTAAAAAGACAAGAATTACAATTTTTTCAATTCACAATAGAATGGGCAAGTAAAATGTTAGCATCAGACGTTGTTAAATTATTCAGCGAAGTTTATTTTTGAAAATCAGAAAGATTGGGATCATTGGATTCCATTAAATCTTCTAGCGTATAGATCTTCTAAACATGAAACCAATTTTTTACCCCTTCAGAATTATGTTTAGATCAGGACTTAAGATTACCTTTAGATCTTCTTTCTGATTGTTTTCCGGATTCACGGGACACTTCTTCAAAAACGGATTATCTTTGTGAACTAAAGAAGAAAATGAATTTGTCTCATAAAATTGACAAAGCAAGATCGAGATGGAGCTTAGAAGATTGAGATGATATATGATTATAAGGCAGTTGTGTTATGAGCCAGGAAAATCTGATTATTTAATCGTGGCCTAGGAAACTGAAGCCTCTAAATTTCAAAGTAATTAGGAAGGATCCTACGAAATTCTTAGGAGAATAAATAATGTTGTTTGCTACATTGAAAAGTCTAATAGGCATAGAAAATAAAAAGATTTATTTAGATAGATTGATTACTTTTCATAGATTGGTTACTTAAAAAATAGATGTTTTCTTTTTTAAAGAACTGTAGGTAATTAAGAGCCTTTAGGAAATAATTAATTATTATATATTATATATTATATATATGTATATATATATAAATTTTTGAAGAAAATTGAATCAAAGAAAAGATACTTTCTCTTTTATCTTTCAGCATCAAATTCAACGTAGGAGATGACGGGAGGAGACTTTTTTTTCCTTAAAAAGTTACTAGACATTAAAAAGTTACTAGAAAAAGGGAAGTTGAAGTTTTTTTTTTAAGATCCCACCTGCAGTTTTTGAACCGTGATTTTCCCGCGGGACTTTGGGTAAATGCTGGATTAGAGATTCGGTAAGACCTTCGGAACAAAGGGTCCACTGTGGTTACTTCCCCTCATTTCTGGAGACGTCTTGAAAAAGATGGAAGACAAGAAAAAAATTTCGGAGGGAGACAAGAAAAAAATTGTTGTTTTTAGTATCTTCAGAATCTATGAATGTAAACTCAAAAAAGACGAGGAAAAACAAGGAGAAGCCGTCGTCATTGAAAGATGTACTGCTTGATAACTCGCGGCAGAAGCCCGGAATGGAGACGACGAATCACTTTCGAAAACAATGAGAAATCGGTCTTGTCTCAGAGTCCAGCCAATTTCTGGTTGGTTGTCGGAACAACAAGAAGAAAGAGAAGGCAATGTTGTATCCTCTTGATGTCGGCTAGACTTTAGCCGACATCGATTACTGGAGACGTGTGAAGATCGAGAGAAAGCTTGGTGTTG
The DNA here is from genome assembly GCA_037157785.1 of Cephalotes varians. Taxonomy (NCBI): domain Eukaryota; kingdom Metazoa; phylum Arthropoda; class Insecta; order Hymenoptera; family Formicidae; genus Cephalotes; species Cephalotes varians. The sequence goes on from JANQDE010000132.1 coordinate 162,949, forward strand.
TTGACAAGCGCGAGCTATCAAGCGGATGTATTTTTTCCATGTGCGAGAAATTGGAGTTTTCAAACGTTTCTTACTGTATTGTTACGTCCAAATGTCAAAGGTTTTTTTTTTAAATTGGAAGAAAGGGGGAATATGGAAGAACGTATTCAGAAACTATGTCTCGCAGATACACGCACAGAGGCGCGTCGAATGCACCGGAATTTTATGGTTCCAGAATATGGGTCAACGTCCCGAAAAGACGCTATAATATCTTCTTCCAAGAGTGTGGTCATCGGTCCTAATTTTGAGTCAAGTAATTTCTGAGGGCAAGGGGAGAAGGTCGTTAGATTTAATTATACAAAGCGAGAACGATTTTCGCTAACATTTAAAATTTATTGAGTAAAACAATCAATATAAAAATATAAGTAATTATTAAGTAACCGTAATATATTATCAAAGAATCAAGCGATTTTTACAAACATATTTATGTGTAAATATGTGAAAACGTAACAGGGCGGAGCAGAGTAAGATGAAAAAATATATTTATATATATTTGTATTCATTTGTAGGTTGTCGGTTATCTCCGAGAAAGTGACTGAGGAAAGAGGAAAGAACTTTGTGACACAGGATAAAACCCGTCACTGTACATATTGTACATATTTTCAATATATTACTATTATTATTATCACTTCTACTATTATTGTTACCATCATTATCATTATCTTTATTATTACTTTATTATTACTTTATTATTATCATTATTATCATACTACTATTATCATCATTTATTATTATCATACTACTATTTTTCGCGGCTCATTATTTTGTATTATTTTTCATGCTCATAAAACAGTGTAGCACTCGAACCGCCCGAATACGCGAACGCCCAGCGGCGCCCGCAACACAGAACTAACCGCGAGAGCTCAAACAAGTGTCCCGCATACCGACCCCGGACGAGACGTAGACGCTTGCCGGGTATATAAGCCGGCCGAAAATCGGCGAGAGCTCTCCGACCCGATACCGACTTCGCGAGGTGTTGACTCGAGGAGTGTTCTGCAACCGATCGAGGCGTTGACTCGAGAAGATTCCGACCTGATACCGCTTCCTCGAGGAGTTGACTCGAGAAGCATCTCGCAAGCTGATCGAGGTGTTGACTCGAGAGGTATCCCCGACCCGAGGAGTTGACTCGGGGAAACCCACCGCATCCCTTACGTCCGCCACAAGAAGATACCTCCCCTCCGTGGCACATGCTCGCGACCCCCGTAAAACATAAGTACCCTCCGCTATACGTACTCGCGATCCCCCCGTAGCAAGTACCCCGTAGCAAGACCGACCGATTAAAATCACCGGATACATTCCTGTAGCACTCACTATTGTGAAAATAAATCCGATTAAACATTGTAAAATACAATCAAATATGTCGCAATTCCTTCCTTCCCCTCCCTCGAACCTTGGTCCGGCCGAGCTGTCCGGCGAGTGGAAGGCCGGACGAGCCGCGAATAAAACCGCGGCTCCGTTACAACTTCCAAAAAATGACATAGAAATTAGACATAAGAGAAATTAGACATAGAAATAAGAGATAGAAGAATGAAGAAGGAAAACTGAAATGTGATAATTCATTTAAAATTTTCATTAAAAATTGGAATATTCATTTTAGTAAATTTATAGGGCCAGCCTGTTCCATGGATTCCGTCGATTTACTGATATTTAAAGAAACATTATTGGAGGTAATTGAATAGATTGCTTTTACTGAGATTTACTTTTTTCAAGTCTCAAGGACTTATCAAATCGAAAATAAGAGATTATTTAATTTCGGGGAATATGAGTATTTTGTTCAAACATTCTAATGGATATTAACAAAAGGAAGGAAGTAGGCTGGGTGAATGAAAAAGGATAAGAGGTCATATTAGTTAATCTCTAAGAGTTGGGAATAGGATCGAGTTCATTGAATATTCGCCATGAACTTGGGGGAAATGCGGGTATAAAATTGAGTTCAACAGCAGAGCTAGTGAACTCTGAGGAAAGTTTGCCGAGTTGGTGACCCTCTGTTTTGCGGATTAAAATCAAAGGAAGTTCATCGAATATTATCGATAAACTCGGAAGAAACGAGAGTACAAGAGCAAGTTCAGCAGCAGAGCTAGTGAACTCGGAGGGAGGTTTGAGGTTTGCCGAGTTGGTGCCTCTCCGTTTTGCGGATTAAAATCAGAAGAAGTTCATCGAATATTATCGATAAATTCGGAAGAGAGATAATTCAATAAATAATTGAAAGAAAAAGCGAAAGAAAGAAATCCGTGAGTAAAACTGTTGCAGAATCCGAGAGATATAATAAAGAGGGGGAATCTGCGACTTGAATAGTATATATATATATATATAAAATGTGTATGTAAGATACGACTTACTGTCTTTAATGACTGTTGAATCCTGGGAGTTGCTGGCTGATGTAGTGGAGTTGTAGTTAGCAGTCTCAGTATAGAACTTATCGGTCGCACTTGCAGTGTAAGAATTCGGACTTGTGGAATAAAAAGAGAGTGAAAAGAGAGTGAGTCCGAACTCAAGACATCGTATGAGTAGCTTATGTAGAAGTCTTCTAAGGGATGGGTTTCCTGTGGGGTGGTTCAAGTTGGTTTCAAGGTTTTGGTTGGTAAGATATCTTTCCTTCATGATCAAAGATTATTTAGATTTTCAAAATTTCGTTGGAAATTCTCATGTTAGGTTGGCTCCACCCGCAACGCAAATCTTATTCTACGCTGTTTATTGGTGTTCCATATTATTACTCGTAGGACATTATGATTTTCTACAATCATCTATTGGCAAGTTCTTCACTTACCCGCCCCGTTTTCTGAAGAGAGGGCAAGATAAGTTTCGTGGTACCTTCCAGAAATATTAAATTTATTTTGTCCATTTTTTTTTTGTTTGTTGGCGATTTCTCTTTTATTAGAGGTTGCAGGAAACACGAATGCATATGTTTAGAAATAGAGCACGAGCTATTATCCTTTAAGGATTAGATGTCATTGAGTATTCCAATAAAGGTTTATAGATTTGTCCTTTCTTGCATATGTTGACACGATTTCACAGGACTTATCGCCCCATATTAATGCTTCTATTTCACTTAAAGAGTGTTTTTGTCTCACGTTTTGGTAATATTTATTGTTATTCTTGAAATTTCAGAGTCCCTGGCACGTCTTGGTATCAATTTTAATTACATGTGAAGCAGACAAGACCGGCAAAATCGTGATCTATCTAGTTTCTCTCGTCTGAGTTTCTTTTGGAAGGTTCCTCTCGTCATATTTACACGAAATAAACAACATACAGAACAAAGGAAAAGAGAAAATTCTATCGAGCTTATTGCCCGCTTAACGATAGGTGACTGTTAATCCTTTAATTTTATCCGCTTCCTGTCCTAATAGATTATTCTATTGGTCGTCCTTGAAATGAGGAAATCGTGGAATCTTCAAGATGTAACAGTATGAATGAGATTATTAAAACGTCTACTTTATGATTTAAAATATATATATTAATGTTTATTGATAACATTTGTTCGCTCGTTAGTTGGCCCTGTTATTCGCGATATTTTGTTTTTATACACACGAGCTCAATCTTTAATCGTTTTTAAGAGATTATTTAAGTTCGAAATTCTAAACACGTATTGTATCTCTTTGTGCGTGAGTGAGCCGTGTAAGCGAACGTGTGTATGCGTAACAATATTATTCAAAATAATTCTTAATTATATCTCATGTTTTTAAAAATATGGCTAAAACATAATGCAATTAAAAAAATGCCATGTAATCACAAATCAGCGAGATTTACTTTTGGAATTTCAACATTATATTTTTCAAAGTAATCTTTGATTTGTTAACATAAAATTATAGTTACACACAATGGCCAATGTAAGTCTGGGAATTGAATGTGCAACAAATTTTATAATATAAATAAATATATTGTAATTGCGATTTCTTAAAACAGTTTCTCTACTGAGATGTTCAGTTGGTGGCCATTGATGGATTGATTATCTTTTTCATACTAAATTGCTGCTAATTTATTTAATTTTAGAATTGCGCACAATATTTTTGCACTCAAAGAAAAGAAAACAATTGGAAAATTGAAGAAAAATAGCGTTTCAACAATTTTATTATAAAATTACGGAAAGATAAGTAAATAAAATGTATGAACCAAAAAAATTTTAATAATGTTAACTATTTGTAATAAATGTGATAGAATAGAAAAAATAGTAACGAAATATAAAAAAAATAGTAATATGAAATAGTTTCATTAACGTAAAACATATTATTGATACAAAAAGTGTATTATATTGTTTTTATGATATAGTGACAGATTTTAGAAAAATGTTCGTTTAAATCGAAAGAATATAATTATTGGGTTGAGTAAAAAATAATTTCGTATTTTGTGGGTAGATATCATTAATAGAACGTGTTTGCTGCAATCTTCACTCCATATCCAAAACTATATTCTTTTCTTAAAAGTTATGTTTTCCTGCGTCATTTAAGCTGTCGCTTATCAAAATCGGTTCAGTAATTTTTATTTAGTGGCTTTTGAAAGATGGAGCAAAACAAACAATATTTTTGGTGTTTGATGTTTTTTTATTTTCGCAAGGGGAAAAATGCAACGCAAACCAGAAAAAAAAATATGTGCGGTGTATGGAGAAGATGCCGTAAGCGAATGTGTGTGTCAAAATTGGTTTGCGAAATTTCCGTGCCGGTGATATGACTTGTGAAGATCGTGAGCCTCAGGTAGGCCTTTGATGGATGATGATGACCAAATCAAAAGTTTAATCGAAAGTAATCCATATTATACGACACGAGAGATCGCAGAAATAATCAACGTATCACAAAAGACTGTTGTAAACCATTTACACACACTTGGTTACGTATCTCGGTACGATATTTGGATATCCCACAATTTAAGATAAAAATTTAATGGACCGCATCTTTATCTGCGATTTATTGCTCAAACGCAATAAAAACTGTCCATTTTTTAAATGGATGATAACCAACAACGAAAAGTGGATAGTTTATAATAATGTACAGCGCAAAAGATGGTGGAGAAAAAAAGATAAACCGCCACAAACCACACCGAAGCAAAATATCCGCAAAGAAAGTCATGCTGTGTATTTGGTGGGATTGCAAAGGAATTGTGTACTATGAGCTGCTTCCACAAAACGAAAAGCGTCCAAAATTGTCAAATCGTTATGGCACAATCGCAAGGCGGACGCAACTCGTCGCGTGCTTGCATTAGGCAGTAAGCCGAACTTATACGGCAATTTTTAATAATTAATAATTCGTTAACTATTGCAAAAATTGCAAAATGGTATAAAACTTTTTTGTTCTCTTTGACTTCTTCCATGCTTCCAACCTTGATATCACCATATTTAACGGACACTCTGTGTATGTATACAGGGTGTACCGCGAGACTTCTCCCACCGCTCATAGAAAGATAGATAGAATCGAGATGAACATAAAAATCCCATACCGTTTAGCGATATTCGCAATAATAATTTTTTTTTATATTAATTTTTTATATTAATTTTTGAAATTGTAATAATGAGAGCACGCCAAGAAAAGCGCTCCAGTCGCTCGAGATATAGACCCAGTTTATGAAACATGGATTGACGGCGGCGCGTTGAAGAGGCAAGAGGGGAAGCGTGCCGTTGCTCGGCGCCCGGCATCGCCGCTGACATGTCTCGTCGCATTGCGCCGAGGAATTTACGATGATTGTTACGCACAATCGCGATTATAATATAATGAGACAAATTACAATACATATAATAACATTGCAAAAGTAAGATAAATAAAACCATAATAACCATAATAAATTTCTGTGAATAAAATATCGAAAGAGCGAAAGCGATAGAAATCTGTGGAATCTATGGAAAATCCAATTGATTTCTGTTGTAATCCGTCGCTTCTCTAAATCGAAAGAAAAAAATGTTAAGAAAAAATACCCGAAAAAAATAATATCATTCTCTACTGTTCTTTATCGTTTCCTGTTAGGAAAATATAATTTCATTGGAATATAATAAAATATCAATAAAGACGTAATATTTTATCGCAAGTTTTGTTGGAATCTATCTTTAATAAATCATTGAAAATCTGTCTGTAATTAATAGTATATTTACGACAGAAGAAACTCAAGTTTTCTATTGCATAATTACAAAAAAAGAAATCTTCGTTGTTAATCATACCAATGATATTTGACATAGCATTGTCTTTAGGTATTATTCGCTTTTTTTTGTAATAATATAATAATATAATAGAAAAACATCTCTTTTATGATGCGCCTTTTATACGGTAATTATACCTAAAGGCAATGCTATGGCAAATATCATTGGTATGGTTAACAACGAAGAATTCTTTTTTTGTAATTATGCAATAGAAAACTTGAGTTTCTTCTGTCGTAAATACACTATTAATTGCAGACAGATTTTCAGTGATTTATTAAAGATAAATTCCAACAAAACTTGCGATAAAATATTACGTCTTTATTGACTTGATTTTATTATATTCCAATCATATTCTCCTAACAGAAAATGATAAAGAACGATAGAGAATGACATTATTTCTTTCAGATAATTTTTCTTTTGATTTAGAGAAGCGATGGATTACGATAGAAATCAATTAGATTTTCCGTAGATTCCATAGATTTCTATCGCTTTCTCTATTTCAACATTTTATTCACAGAAGTTTATTACGGTTTTTATTTAACTTACTTTCGCAGTGTTATTATATCTGTTTCATTATATTAATAATCGCGATTGTGCGACCATCGACGCGAGTTCCATGGCGCGATGCAGTGGGATATGTGAGCGGTGATGCCGCTGAGCAACTGCGCGCTTTCCCTCTTGCCTCTCCAACACTCCACCGATAGCCATTGTTTGATAAACTGGGACGGGCTATGCCTTGAGCGGCTGGAGCGTTTTTCTCGGCGTGCTCTCATTAGTACAACTTCAAAAATTAATATCTCGATTATTATTGCCAATATCGCTAAATCATATGGGACTTTTATGTTCATCTCGATCCTATCTATTTTCTTATGAGCGGTGGGAGAGGTCTCGCGGTACACCTGTATATGTACAGGATGTCTCATTTTAAATGCTCTAGCACAATATCTCGAAAACTAAACCCGATAGACGAAAATGTTTCAGACAAAAGTTGTTTGACTCGAAGGGGGGCATAAGATGGTATCATTGATTTGATCTTGGATAATCTTCTGAAAGTCACGCGAAGGTCACCTTCAATTTTTTAAATGGAACCTTCTATTTCTCGTTACATATTCTTATGGCTCATCTCGAGAGCTTTCCAAAACACTATAACTAAGTTACTTTTCGTTAAGTATTTGTTAAATATAAGACTTGAAAGTTGCAATATAGTGGAGAGGGGGATTGCCATTTCAAGAACTATTTCTACATACATAATCTAAAAATTATAAGCTAAAAATTTGTAGATATAAAATTTAAAAATTAGGATAGTAGAATTGAATTGTACTTGTGCACACAGAAAAATACATACTATATTTAAGTAAATATTACTTGTTTCAAGTATTTCATAAGTTCATATATCCGCAAATCTATCATAAGTTCATCATAAGCATCAAATTTATTCAAAATATATTCTGAATYCTAGTAAATTTAATACTACAATCAAGAATATTAAATTAATACAAAAATTCTTTTTTAAGTCAATGGAAGAGAATCATATGTTTTAATGAAGATATCTCTTTTCCTTGATGAAAACTCTTCCTTTGCTTGAATCAAGTATTATTTTTACTTATTTAGAATAACTACTTATTTTTAAAAAGAGAATATGTTTTCAGTGCCAGAGTATTAATTTTTTCAGAAAAAGCGATTCGTTAATTTAAAGCAAGAATATAATTTAACAAACATAATAAATTCTTTATTCAAAATAAATTAAGATAAATACTAATGTTGAAACATGTATATATTTTTTACTTCATACAAGAATTTAATATATTCAGTTAGAATAAAATTTCTATAAACACAAATAAAATTAATATTCATTATTAATATTCGATTTTCTTATAACAAACAACTAAATAATTTGAAACAAAGTAATAAATAAGTTCAAATATATTGCTTTTGAAAAAAATATAATTTTAAAAATTCATTTATAGGTTTTGTAAAAAAAATTGCTTGTGTATATTGCTKAATCCTTTAAGTAATAAAGGTATAAGACGATAAAAATATTAGTTAACGAATAAGTTGTATTCTAAAGGATTAAACAATGTATACAAGCAATTTTTTTACAAGACTTATAAATGAATTTTTTAAATCATATCTTTTCAATACAACTTATTTTTAATAAATTAGAAGTCTTAATTGATATGTNAAATTTACTAACTTGTATCTTTATATCAACACAAAAAGCTTAAGCAATATAATGAAGCAATATTTTGCAAGGCCTAGTATGAATTTTCTTGAATCATATATTTTACAAAAGCAATATATTAAAGAAAACTTATTTATTTATTTATTTTAAACCGTTYAATATCATAAATAATTTTTTTTGTTAACATGATATTTTTCACAAAATAATATAATATTTGAGTAGTAATTATTTTGAAAGAAACAAATATATAATACAAATTGCTATGTGGGTTTTATTAATAAAAGAAAAGATTTCAAAAAATATTTATTTATTTTTTTACTTGTTAACAAAGTTTAATTATTTGGACATAATACAATTAACCTGAACACACATAAGATATCTAACTTTATTATTAAAATAAACAATTATTAATATTAATATTAATAGATAAGGTTTCAAAACATTCATATATATAATATGTTTTCTCTTAAATTCTTATTTTACCTATTTTTTGTTTTGTTGGTGTTTCAATGTCATTGATATTTTCTGTTGCTTTTCTTTTTTTTGTAGGTCTTGCATAACCACCTTGATAAATCAAATTTTTAGCTTTATCAATTAATTTTCCTTTAGCTATAATAGTTTTTCCAGTTGGAGAATCTTGTTTCCGTATTGCAGCAATATAGTAAATCGTTGAAGGCTCGTTAGGAAATAAACTTTTTATTTTGGCTACTATTGACTGATAATTTTCATGAGTTAATCGGCTGAAAAATAATACAATTAACTATATAAAAAGTATAAAGATATATTTAATTGCAGAGTAATTTTGTAAAATCTATAACTTATCTAATGGACATGATATAAATTATCTTACTGTTTGCAATGAAATGAGAATAGATGTCTCATTATTATATCAACAAGTTTATTTCTAAGACAGTCATTTRAGCAATGTTTATTATTATAGAAAGAAATAATAGCTTTTCCCATTGGAGCTAATTTAAGTAATTCAGTTAAATTAAAGTCAGGCATTTCAATTTTCGTACAAAATTTTTCATAGGAATGGCATGACATCTGTCTGTGTTCGTCTTCGGGTACCATAACAGTACCATCACTGTCTGAAGTGTCCGTAACATTTGAAGATGTTGTCACATCTTTTTTTTGTAAGGAATTATCAAACGGGATTGAAGTTAATGACCCATCATTTTCCACTTGAAAGATACAAATATCCTAACAATAATAAAATATATGTATAAATAAATGAAAAATGGTTTTATTTGAAATATTTGAATAAATAAGCCCAGCAACTTACATTTTCTTTTTTTTGTGAACTGAATTCTTCATATTTTTCAATAAAATTAAGTCTGTCTCCAATATTTGGGATAAGCTCATTTATCATATCTTTATTTGTTAATAATTTTGGTATATGATGTATTTGAATGTTGTGTTCTATCATGAAAATATAGAAAACAAATAAAAAATCAAGAATAATTTATTTACTATAAACATTTTTTTTCACTACATCATACTGATCATTATTTCACTCTGTATAATGTAATACATCATGTTTTGACATTAAAAAATAGAATATCTTTTAAAAATGCTATATTTAATAACGTTAAATTATCAAACGCAATGAAAAGTTTTTATGTGCTTGCACGAACATGTTCAGGTGCCAGCCATTAAGGTGGGGAAAGTTGATTCGGACATGTTCGTACAGCGCACRAAAATTTTCCATTTCGTTTGATCTTTTTGCTATTAAATATGGCATTTCTATAAGATATTTTATATATTTTTAATGTCAAAATATGTATCATACTGTATACCATCAATACATGTAGCATAGTGACCTGTTTCGCAAATGATTGCGACGCCACGCATTTTCCCGATTTAAAATCTATTTTTTATGTGATTTTGTCATATGACGTAATTTTTATTTGACTTAATTGTGACGTAACTATCATCATAGGAGTTAACTTTGTAATAATCAYAATAAATACACTTACCTTCAAAACATGTTATCAAATTATCGCAACCAATTTTTTGTAACAGATCTGCAATATTGGACGATACAGTATCTTTACTACTTTCCATGATACCACACACACTAAAATGTCGTTCSRAAATATAACAATCGCTTCTTCTCACCGTGACGTAAATCGTTTGTAAATAATGAATGTATTATYTCACCGCACGACATGAAAAGCAAGGATGGGAGGYAGTGATTGGCAGTGATCAAGCAGTGATGTGAGAGAAGACGCAGCTCATAATCGCGGAAAACAGTCTTTAGCTATTGGCTGTGACAACACTAACAAATATCAACCGACACAGCTCAATGAGCACTCAGTGATTCTTTAATGTGATAGGTTATATAATAATGTGACATCTTAAGACTGTACTTAAGACGATCTTAAATTTAAGAATCGATTATTCTGACCATAATAAAGAATCATTAAGCGCTTACCGAGCTGTTTTGCTGCTGAACGTAGTCATTCCATTTGCGTATATGCGACTGGTAGAGGAAGCAAAATGCGCAGGCTTCAAAAACAAATGTTGATTTCAAGTATCTGATATTCTTCACTAAAAAATTATAGCAGGCTAATTTATTAGAATAAGAATAATTAATTGTTTTAAGATAATTTGTGTAAAAAATCACATTTACAATGATAAATTTTATTCCGAGAATAAACATGTTTATTTGAATTGAAAATATGCATTTACTTTAAACAAGAACAAATTTCTTGATTCAAAACTATATTTTGCTTTCTTTGAATATTGTATAAAATTGAAAGAAATATACTAAATTTTTYTGATTTAATAAATTTTYTTATATTAATATATTATCAAATATTCAAATTAAGCAAATTTGACTTTTCTTGAGTACAATTTTATAATATTCTTTAAAAGAAAATAAATTCTTGTTTTAAGTATATGATAATGAGTTTTTCTAAAACTTGTGATGAGTATATTTTAAAACTAATATCAAGAAAATATTCTTTGTTAAAGATAATTATTACTTAAAAGAAGAAAAGTAAATTGAGTAATCAATTTTCTTAATAATAGAATGATATTTTTCTGTGTGTGTTAACTCAAATGTACCTTGTGAAAAAGTTCGAGTTACTACTCTGATTTCAATTTGACTATTCAAAATCAATGATCTGTAACAATGATTTCAGATTAAACATACATTGTTCAAAATTATCAATTAATCGTCTTTTTTTCTCCCAGAGCACTCATCCATCATAACACAATTGATTACCTCAACACATTCACGCCGACAATGCGCTCCTTTGCATATTCTCATCCTTGTAGTAATCATAGTTTTTTTATAAATTTATCTTTTTATGTAATTTTTCTCTCATAAATTACCGAGAATTTGAGACTAATATCCCATCGTATCAGCAGAGTAACCATCTCCAAAAAGATTACTCAATTCCTTTATACTCACGCAACATTTTCTATCTTAATCCATTCAACAGGGACTAATAGTTGATGGCAAAGAATGATCCGTAAACGCTTAAATTTGTCTTAGTCGTCCAATATCAACCAGGATAATAAATCTATCGGCTCTTACTTCATCTTGTAACTTAATGTACGCAATCGGCCGGATTGGTCCCGATCTTGCTTTAATCGGCTGGATCAGTCCCGCGCGATCTTGCCTTAATCGGCCGGATCAGTCCCGATCTTGTCTTAATCAGCCGGATCAATCTTGATCTTGCCTTAATCAGTTAGATCAGTCCCGAGTTTGCCTTAATCGGCCGGATCAGTCCCGATCTTGCCTTATAACTTAACAAGTACTTAACGAAAAATAACTTAGTTATAGTGTTTTGGAAACCTCTCGAGCCATAAAAATATGTAATGAGAAATAGAGGGTTCCATTTAAAAAATTAAAGGCGATCTTCACGTGACCTTCAGAGAACTATCCAAGGTCAAATCAATGGCACCATCTTATGTTTCCCTTCGAGTCCATCTACTTTTATCTGAAACATTTTGTCTACTAGGTTTAGTTTTCGAGATATTCGGCTAGATCATTTAAAATGGGATACCCTGTGCATATATTGTAAAGGTACAGGGCCGTGAGGTCGATTAAAAATATAAGTAGACGGAGGAATTATAATACTAACGGAGCAGTTATGGTGTAGCATGCTAGAGCTAAGAACGAAGAATCTCAAATACGAATTCTATAATCCCGGTCGGCTCCGTTAATTTTTCGTCGCCTACAATATACAGGGTGTCAGGGACTACCCGGATCAACCCTTGTGTGCAGGTAGAGGACATTAGACTGAGTAGAAAAGTCCTCTACCATCTTGCAATTTTTGTAATAATTAACGAGATATTAATTTTTGAAGATTGCCGAAAAGAGGCATGTTCGGCTGGCCCATCGGCAAATGCAAGCGTTTGGCGAGATACGCCCGCCCCGCGATTCTAAGCACGCGCGGAGTTGTTTACTGCGACAATCGGCTACGCTAGCTACGCACGAGCGGCGCGGTGTCGCTCACGTTTTTTCCGCAGTAAACAACTCCGCGCGCGCTTAAAGACGCGGGCGTATCTCGCCAAGCGCTTACATTTGCCGATGGGCCAGCCGAACATGCCTCTTTTCGGCAATCTTCAAAAATTAACTCGTTAATTATTACAAAAATTGCAAAATGGTAGAGGACTTTTCTACTCAGCATCCTGTACACAAGGGTTGTATTGATCCGGGTAGTCTCTGACACCCTGTGTACATATATGTATATATATTTCATTACTTCACCATTAATGGTTACATATAATTAATGAAATGATATCAACATTCAATATTAATATCATATTTGTTATCATAACTATATTTTTTGATAGTTCTCAATACTCCCTACTTTTCACGACTTTAAAACTAGTTGGAAGTATTTAAATTTTAAAATTACTTTGTAAAAAATTACTTTATAGTGTCTGTTATACCTAAAATTTTATTTGAATTTATATATGAACTGTATATATGAACTTTATGTATGAATTGTATATTAAATCTTTCAAACTTAGCTCAATATTTTTATAACTTTATATAACTTTAGAAAAAATGCATATATTTTTTGATACCTAAATTTTTCATAAATTTTAAAAATGCTAGACATAGCAGAATATAATTAAAAACTCAAAATTTAAATCTGCCTAAATTTGCTAAGGTTGTAAAATATAAATATTTAAATATATAAATGATTATGGATATATATATATATATATATATAATATACATATAATAAATATTTAAATATATAAATTATTTTTTAGATAAATTTGACATATTTTTAAAAAATTATACAGGATGTCTCATTTTAACTTTGCCATTGAAATATCTAGAAAAGAACAAATTTTACAAAAAAAAAAGATAAAATTTTTAGGATTTTAAAAGGGCAATCTGATGAGTTTGATTAGATTTTTAGTCGAGGAGCGTGTATTAGGCTCAAGTCGATGTTTTTTAATAAAAATCCAATTTTTAACAAAAATCCTAATTTTTACTTTCTTGCACTTGATCTCGAGAGTTTTTTTAAAAATATTATAAAGTTATTTTTTATTCAATAGAATTTTCTGTTTTAAAAAATCGATCTAGGCCTGATTGGATCCAATCATAGTCTTCGAACCAAAAATTTAATCACAAACCATCAGATTGCTCTCTCAAAATTTTAACTTTAGTTATTTTTTCGGGAAACTCTTTCTTTTCTAATGTTAAAGTTAAAATGGGACACTTCGTATAATTGCAGTTGTAATTAATAAAATTAATTTTTTTTAAATAAAAGTTATGACAACACTATGTACTAAGAGGAGAAGAAAAAGTTGTATTTTATATGTATTGTTATAAATAATACTGAGTTTAACACGCCCAATTTCTCATGTTCTGAGTTTTCGAAATTATATTTTGCATTGATATTAAATTGATTTTTTCCAAATTATTTCTAACAAATTAAATAAATTAAGGCGTAGAAATATATAAATATTCATTTTTTATAAAAATTTATTATTTAAATTAAGAGAATTATAATTCATAATTCATGTTTTGTTATTGATCTTCTTAATACAACAAATTTAGTACTTTTTAGACAATTAAGTATATTTTTATTATATTTTTATTATTTAATTAAAAACAAAGAAAACAATGATAATTTATTAGGTCGATGCAAAAGTTCTTGTCTATGGTTTTTGTAAGTTGGCATCTCTACATTAACATTTATGCATAACAAGCCATAGATATCAACATAATCTTTAGTACGACTAAAAATGCCAAATAAAGATATCTTTTCTTTCTTTTCACTACCTTTTGTTTTCACCAAAAAAAAAGTGCTGCTGATGCACACAGAATTATTTGTGAGACGTATAGTGTATTATAGTGAAAATATTATAGCTATTAGAACGTGTGCGAATTGATTTAAACGATTTAAAAATGATGATATCAATGTCAATGAACATTCCGAACGCCCTGCAGCTGTGTAAGACAAATTGCAAAGAGGAAGAATGTAAAAAATCGTGGAAAATAATAGAAAATGAAAAATTTTATTTAATTTAATCGTAATTAAATCGTATCAATTTTTTTATTCTAATAAAAAGAATTGCAAAAAATTATTAAGAACTTCTACACCTAATATTTGGAGGAATTTATAATTAATTTTCGACTTTTATTGATTTACATTTATTGTTATACATTAATTTTATATACACATATAATAATTGATATAAGAACATAAATTATATAAAATTTTTATGCTACACATTGTTGCATATTACTTATACTTCTTATAAGTATTATATTATATTATAAGATGTTATATATTTTTAATCCTAAATTTTAATTATTTTTTTGTATAATAATCCACAATTGAATTTGTTTAAAACCATATTTTTTCAAAGTTTTCATATGTATAATAATGCAATAATTATTATCTTATTTATTTACATTTTCATTAATTATACTATAAAATTGATATAAAAGAAACAATAAAAACTTACTGATCTATGTTTTATAACATACACTACATTTTGAGAGACATAAAAAAATTTTTATGTATCACATACTAAAAATTCAATAAATACCATATTACAATTTTTACGTTTTCAGACTTGTAAGTCTTTTTATCTAGTCTTTTTATCTATTGTCAATCTCTAAACTGTAAATTCCTAAAAATTTGAAATTTTCGTCAATTATCATAGTACTGTATGTGTAAATCTATAGAGTTAATAATAATATATAACTCTATATAAAAAAATTATCCGAATATTTCTTCCTCTCTAACATACGATATATTTCGATATATTTCATATGAAATTTCATTACGATGTTACAGAATGGCAAACAAAGAGACAAACATGAGACGCATAGAAAATGCGCGTGTCCGCCGATAACCGAAGACTTCAGATTGAACCTAAAATATGTCTGCGGTAGTAAATCCTGTCGGAAATGCTGTACCATTTTATCCCTTGGCAGTCCCGAATCGTATAACTATATAGGGGTTGACGTGATCTCTCGAAGAGGGGCCGAAATATCGGAACATCGAGTATATGCGAGATCTTAAAGTTGCACAATAATCTTGAAACGTTTAATATAGAATCGCATCGTTTACAAAATTCATAACTGAAATCATTTACGTTCTGAAAAAAGAGACGTCATATCAAATAAAAAAATCGGAAATTAATTCTTTGTTATTTATCTCTATCGTAAGATTTTATGTTTTTTAAATGTTGATATTTTTACAATGTATTTATCATAAATATTGCCATTTTCAATCAATATCTATAATATTTATATCTATAATTGCAATATTATTAAAATCGATAATTTATATTGCACTCTACATTTAATAACTGAATTCTATACTGAATTCTTATAACGCATGCGTAATATTATATATGGTAATATACAGTGGGGCATTTAAAGTGTTACAAATTTATCTCTGAAAGTATGCGTGAAATCAAAAATATGTTCAGACAAAAGTTATATGACATTAAGAGGGATATAAGATAATACCATCGATTTGACCTTGGGTAACGTTATCAAGGCCAGGGTAAAGTCACTTTAAATTTTTTAAATGAAACTCTCCACTTTTCACTGCATGTCATCATGAAAGTGTGTGCGTGTGCGTGTGCGTGTGCGTGTGCGTGTGCGTGTGCGTGTGCGTGTGCGTGTGTGTGCGTGTG
>JANQDE010000132.1:179623-214021 GCA_037157785.1 Cephalotes varians
GCGTGCGTGCATATGCGTGTGCACGTATAGACATTTTTGACATCTTTAAGAACATGATTGCATATTATTGCGGACAGAGGGCGTGTCGTTTTCTCATCTCTTCCTAATATGAAAACATGTTCTAATAAAATATGCAATCATGTTTTTATAAAAGAAGTTAAAAACGACCACACACACGCACACACACACGCACACACACACGCACACGCACACGCACACACACACGCACACGCACACGCACACACACACGCACACACACACGCACACACACACGCACACACACACGCACACGCACACGCACACACACAAGAGGTATAAATTCGACTGCAACTTCAGTAATATGCAACATATAATATGCAAACTTGGGTAATGCTAATAATTTTAAAAAAAGGTACAAAAGAGCACCAAGTATACGCGCCTAAAGAAGATCTTCAAAAAAGAAATCTTGCACAAAATATTAATATATTTGTTTTAATTTGACAATACAAAATGTATGAAATCACAACAAATCTATCTTTGTACAAAAAAGACAAAAAATTTATCTTCCCTACAAAAGTAATGATATCAAAAAAATGCGCCAATTGTAGAATAGATATTTAAATTTTTTAAATAAAAATAATGATATCTAATAATGATATCTAAAAATGGTCAACTATAAAAATAGATAGTTAAATAAACTAAATCTATTTTTTTATTACTATTTTTTGATCGATGTTCATAGCTTGATCTTATATATAAGATTGTCTTGAATTTATCTTCAGATACTAATCATTTCAATGATTAGAGAGCATTTGAAGATAAACTTAAAACGATCTTAAAGATCGGAATATGAATGCCAGCCTTTGATATTATTCGCTGCTGTGCACCGATATAAAATTGTTATGCGCCTATAAAAAACAATTGTTGTGCGTCGATACAAAGAAAAAATAGGAAGAAGATAATAGGGAGACAAATAAGTATTTTGGTACAAATAAATATTTTAATATAAATAAATATTTTAATACAAATAAATATTTTAATACATTTTTTATGTATATAATATATATAATATAAATAAATAATTTTATATATAAATATTTAAATACAATTAAAAAAATATTTTTTAAATAAGTATTTTATTGCACGCATGCACGCAGTGAGAAAGAGAGAGAGAGAGAGAGAGAGTTAGGCAATTAAGATACTGTAACCATATGTTTCTAGCCTTTTCGCCTCATCATCTGTCATTCACAATTTCAAGATGGTGACGAAATGTTGCAAGTTAAATCCGTTCAAGGAACCTGGTAGTACGCGGAACATTTTTTGTGACTACTTTCAATTTATGCTTCTTACTCTTACTTCATAGTTGATATAAACTTTTTCTCAAATTTTGATAGGGAGGAGCTCGCCCTCGAAATTTGTTTTCTTATTTTCTGCATATAGAGTTTCTTGTGACTCGAGCATTTAAAATATCTCTGTTGTTTTTAATGATATAAAAAATACGAAAAAACTAGGGAAAAATTGTTTGTTTTGAAAGAGCAAATTTTGTAATAAGCAAAAAAATTTTTTTTAAGTTCATATTTTTTGAGATTTCAAAGTCATCGCATTTTTTAAAAATAGGATGACATATTTTCATTAATGCAATAATGTAGTTATTTATTATTTTCATAAAAAGATCAATTCAACCACATATAGGCTATGTTGATTTAAGATCTAAACATAAAAAAATCATTTATATGAGAAAAAGAAAATTGAATAAACTTATGTGATTAAAAAAAATATTTATTTATTTTATTACGGGTGTTGAAGATCGAGACGGACAAAAAAATTCTTCTACTACACTTGATCCAATGGAAAATATTTTGTTAAGTACATTGCGTGCGATAAGTGCATTATATGCTAGACAACCATCATGCTGGAATCACATTCTAATACGGTATTCTAATAGAACTTCATTTAATAATATTTATAATTCATTCTTTAAAAAATTTGCAAATTTTTTCCGTTTAAGTTCCCTTCAATAGAAAAACGAGACAATGACATGATTTTCAACCACATCAGACATTTACACTCCATGAATGTCGACATAGTATTTTTCAAAGCCAGTGCAGATTATCAACAGTCCTACAATATATATTATGTATATTTAAATGTCTGTGATTCTGTTTGTGTAAAAGATGACCTATCAGTTGAAAGTATATATATTATAATCGAAGAATTGTTGAGCAACTTCTAATTGGTTTAGTGCCTATTCGCAGAATCTCCGTCTATTTTCAAAAGAGATACCAAAGAGATATCAAAAGAATTGCCAACAGATTAATGAAGCATATGTGAAGAATGAAATTTACGATATATTAAACGTTTCCAAACATTTAAGATAAATCACATCAAGATTTATCGATAACTGATATGTGAATTGTTGCCAAAACAAAAGTTTCCGCTTCTTCGCCAGTTTTTGTTTCTTCCGACAATTTCTTTGAGATCAATACTACTTGTTTCACAAAATAACTAAATCAATCTATCGAATGCAATTCTGGGCAACATGATGTTTTTCGTACAACTGTGTAGCTCTCACAGAGTTTCGGCCTGAATAACTCTGATAAATTAAAATTATCCGTTTTCTCTTTTTCATTGTATTTCTTCTCCCTCTTAATAGTGCATAAATGCGGTTGATGCGGAAACAATTGTTTTAATACAATACCAAGAAAGACTGATTTTTAATTTGTGTATCATCGGCAATGTTCCTAGCTGTAAATGTATGTAAATATAGTTTCAATTAGGTACCAAAACACTATGCAAGCTACACACAGTTGTATGTGAAAACTTATTGAAAGAGTGGGATAATTATTTATTTATTGTATTCGAAAATGTATGAAAATTAACCGTAATATCATTTTGAATATCTTCTACAATAAAATAAATAAATATTTTTATTAAAAATGCGTAAGTTTCTTCAATTTTCTTTTCCTTATATAAATGTGATTTTTTTAATGTTTAAGATTAATATAATCTATGTAGTTGAATTTGTTTTTTTTTTAAGAACTACATTACTGTATTAATGAAAATATGTTATTTAAAAAAAAAGATGATCTTGAAATCTTAAAAAATGATATTGAGAAAAATTTTTGGTTTGTCGTTTGCGTCTACACTCTTAGGCATGTATTGCGTAGTATTTTCAAATTCGAGGTTAATTTCTAAATAAAAATGACATTTCAAGTTACATTAATAGAAGCCATTTTTTTCGATATATTAGCACGAGATATGAAATATACGAGATAGCGATTCGATTGAAGCGATTTGACTATCCTTATGAAACACCTTTTTTTAAGAAGTACTTCCTACATGCATCTCATATATAAGATAGAAGGTATTTGGTATCGCCAACATTTGTTATTTCTTAGACAAATGACAATCGAAGAGAACAGTAGTCTACAGCTACAAGTGCTATGAACATCGGTTAGGTGACGTGTGCTGCTATAATATTCTTATTCTAAATATCAGAAAATTTTGCCGAATATTAGCATAAATAAGTTTACAAGTAATGATATTTGAGAAATATACCATGATGCGTACCGAGAGTCACAATGTGAATATATTGAATATGTTCGCAATCGGATAATACACATGTTCTTTGTCTCATATAAATGTGCCTTCAATCATCTAGTATAAAGTAATATCTCCTCACGATGGAGAATTCCTGATTTCGAGATATTATTTTAGAGAGATATTACTTTTCCTCTTATTTTTGGCACTTATGTACTTTGTAATTACGTAGGGTTTTTATTTCAACGTGTGCCTCCAATTTTTGGTAATACATGCTTAAAAGTGTACGAAATGAACAATTTTTCTTTGATATTTTTTTGTCATTAAAAATAATGGAGATATTCTAAATGCTTAAGTTACAGGAAACACTCTGTACTTCGAGATAATTTAAGGAAATTAAAATGTATCACTCTATATATGAAGTTTAGAATACATTTATTAAATTGTCTCTCTACAAAGGATTAAGAGAGTCAAAGAATTAAGAAAAATAAAAAAAATAATTCATTTATTAAAACTAATTTTAAAAATCTCTCTTTTCTCTCTCTCTTTCTCTCTCTTTCTTTCTCTTTCTCTTTCTCTCACTGTATTAACAATACAAATAAAAAGAATAAACTTTATCCACAATGGATTATGATAGCTAGGAAATATTTCTTAATTATGAAAATAATGATAAAAATCAAATGTCGCTGCTTTGTTTTCAAATTATTAGCAAAAGTAGAGCAATGAATAAAATGTAAACATTGAAATAAAAAATATAATTATTAATATATTCTTGTTATTTAATTTCAACGAAATCAATTTGTTTGAAAAAAAAATACAATTTGATTTTTCAAATAATATTAGGTAGATGCAAAAATTTTTGTCGATGCAAATAGATGTTTATACACATGCATTAGTATGATTTTATAAGCAAAAACATTTATGGTTTTTGTAAGTTGTTTCTATATTAATATTTATGCATGACAAGTCATAAATGTAAACATAATCTTACATTTAATACGATTAAAAAATGAAGTCAGATAAAGAGCATTCGTCATTATTTTGTTTTATTTTCACCAAAAGAAAAGTGCTGATGCACACAGAATTTGTGAGATGTATAATAAAAATGTTAGTCATTAGCACCTGAAGTGATTTAAACGATTTAAAAACGATGATTTTGATATCAGTGACAAAAAACGCTCCGGGCGCTCTGCAGCTGTAGAAGAGGATGAATTGCGGAAAGACAAAAATAAGAATAGGAAAAAAGAATAGTAAAAACGATGGAAAATACTTTGATTAATTTATATTGTATTGATTTTTTTACTGTAATAAAAAAAATTGCAAAAAATCAGCAAGAATTTTTGCACCGACCTAATGTATGTTTACCTTAAAGTAAATATTCAGAAAAACATGGCATTTCTTTTTTGCTTAAACAATTTCAATACATCAAAATAAATAAAGTTGTAATGTTTCATTTCATTTAATAATAATTCTTTTATTTGAAAAAGCAGTTAGACAATTGGCTATCACGTCGCTCTTACTGGACATCAAACCGGACGAAACAGGTAAATTATTTGCTTACATAAGTAAGAACATGATGGTAAGATTACTTATATATTTAATAAATCACATAAAAATGTAAAAAGTAATAATAATAATTTTCTAACCTAAAAATCTGTATCTTTTGTTTTATTCTATGATTTTTTTACTTAAAAAAATAGAACATTACATCTATCTGGTGACGATGCCGCGTACTTCTTGTGAGGAACGGCTAGTGAATATAACTAATTTTTTACAGGTCCAATCACATATTTAGTGTAATCAAAGAAAATGTTATTTTATCGAAAAATATTTTTTCAAATAATCATGTTTCTGCCTAAAAAATTTGTATTTGATATAAAATAATGTTTCATTCAAAATTACATTATTTCTATTATTTTTATTGTTTTTGCTGTATAAGTTGTATAAGATATGTAATTTTTAGTTTATAAGGAATTAGTTAATTAGTTTTAATATACCGAAGCAATTAATATATCTATTCGGTTTGGCAGCGCCAAATACTTTGAAAAAATAAAATATTTGTATTAAAATATTTATTTGTCAAACTAAATGTAAAATTTGAAACAATTAAATAAATAAAAATAATGTTATAAATTTTATGTTATAAAAATTGAAACTTTAATTAAAGTTTATGCTAAAAATAATTCTAATTTTCTTCAAAATCTTATATTTTATACGATTATAAATAAAATGTAACTAAACTATACTCACTTTAAAAAAATGTATTATTTAAATTACTTATAGAAACTCTTATAGAAACTTATAGAAATTCACTTCTACATTTAATATATTAACATAATTAAATATGACACATGTACATATATGAATACTCAATATGGTATTGTCACGAAATATTTTTCGTGATCAACTTTTTTTTCTATCCTGACTATAATTAAGTCTTTTTTACTCTTACTTCATAATATTAACATAAATCCGCAAACCTACTAAGATGCAATTCAAAATATTTATTAATGTAATTTGCTGTTTACAATCGGAGCGATTGCCTGTCTAACTTATTTTTACATGCAAACACTTAAAGACTTCAGTTTATAAAGTTTAAATTAACAATGAAGATATTCTACACCAATGCTTGTGCTGCTTGTAAAACTATTCGCAATCGCTCCGAGATCTTTGAAAGAGTGCGACAGTCAATGATTTGACGTGTCCATGCGTATTGAGTTAAATGGGAGACACTTTGTATGAACATTTGTTGTAAAATTTGTTATAAAATAATAATAAGAAATAATGTCAAACAATAAATAAAATAAATAATATCGAATAATAATAAATATTACTTTTTCATTAATAAATGTTTATTTGAATTGTATCTCAGTAACAGTAGATTTACGGATATAAATTCATATGAATTTTATTTCATGTTTTGAGAAGTTCGCCCTCGAAGGCGACTCCCTGTACTTATTTTAATTATACCATATATATATGTATATATATATATATATATATACATGTGTGTGTGGGGGGGAGGGCAGAAAGCAATATATAAATATGTGTATAAATATGTATAAATATATAAATATATAAACATCTAAATATATAAATATAAATATGATACTGTTTCCCAATGATAAAAGCATAACCTAACACAAATTCACAATTGTAAGAAGACAATTATATTGTCAATTTATAATAATTAACATTTATTTATAATTTATAAATAATACACTATAATAAACTATTATATTTTTTTTGTTTGTGATAATTTTAGGTAAAAAATTATTATAAGGCATGTTTGATACATTAATACGTATATATAATTATGTAAAAACTACGTTTAATAAAAATTATGTAAAATAATTATGTAAAAACTAGTTTAATAAAATATAAACATTTTTGCAAATATTATTTTTACTGTAATAAATATTACAAAATTATTAAGAACAATGAATCTTAATTACTAACTTTATCTTTTCTATTGAATGAAATTTGTACATTCTTGACAATATCTCTCGATCATCACGTATGCGGCAGGTGTAGTAGAAAACAAAAGAGCAATACAATTCAACGAGTTTGATAGTGTATTGTCGCTTGTCGGTGACATGTATTGTCCTCACCATGGCAGTCCACTTGATCACGATCCCGCAGCACTCCAGTTTCGCTCGTGTACCAGATAAGATGTCGATTAAAATTCATGCAGTTCGTCACTATCGTCGCCACTATCTTCGTTATCGATTATCGTCGTCGCATATTGCGTTTTGTATTGTTCCAAGCCGAATTTCAAAGTTGAATCACAATCGATTATGTTGATACAATCTGGTGGTGAAAATTTGTCAATTTGTTTGTCTGTCACTCAAATTAAAGACATTTAAAACATTTAGCATTAATGTTATATTTTAATAATATTTTACATGTTAAAATGTATTAGTATAAAATATAAAATAGTCCGCTAGAAAAATTATTAATTTTTATGTAATGTAATCTTTATTTTTTTATTGTTTCGTATAATTTTGTTTAAAAAAATCTAGATAATTTAATGTAATGTAAATTTAATGTAAAAAAACAAAAAATGTTAGTTTAATTTAGAGGAAAAATGTTTTATACTATCAAATTCCATTTTTAAAAAATGAATAAAAATCTTGTTATATTTTTTCCATTTATCATTTAACAATTATTTGAAATAACACTTATTTAAAGACTCAGTATGTATATATAGGTATAAAGAGACAGAGATGTATTATATACGATTAAAAAAATAATAGAAATTATAAAAACATTTTTTTTTTAGACTCAAAATATATAATAAATTTATGAAAACATATTTTGGTTGTATTGTATGATAAAAGATGAAACTTAGTAAAGTGATCGGGAAAAATTTTTTGAAAAAAAATTTCCTAAAATTATTTTGTCCATTTACTACGTTTTTTAATACAAATATACGTGTAAATATACGTTATAATACATTTCTATGTGTAAATACGTATATTTTTTATATAATATATATATATATTTATTTTATTTAAAAAATTGTTTTAAATTTGTACTGCATCATTAAAATATATAAATGTACACCCGCGCGTGCTTTTTTACACACACACACACACACACACACACACACACACACACACACACACACTCTCTCTCTCTCTCTCTCTCTCTCTCTCTCTCTCTCTCTCTCTCTCTCTCTTATATATATTTATTACAATTATTATATTTATCTTATATTTATTAAAATTTTGTAAACAGTTGATTTGAAAGTTTGATCATATTCGCTGTAATACAGCTATGCAATTATGAAACATAAAAGTTTTTAAGCGTTGCAACTCCGGCGCAAACTTTAAATTAATATCTTATCACTTTTAATTTATATTAGAAGTATTATATTCAATATCATTATAAATTTTATTTGGAGAAAAAGATTTATTATAGAATAATTTATTATAGAAAAGATGTTCATCACATAGTGTGAATTGTTGTTAATTATTACCAAATTTAAATGTAATATAGTAAGAGATAACAATATGCAATATTAAGCACATATCTAGAACACACATGCAATATTAAGAAATATTAAGAAATATTAAAAAATATAATATATTAAGAAATCCTAATAATATTGAAAATATCTTATGTATTATGCTCTATTAATAATAACAAAAATTATTCTTAATAAAATGGTGCATCAACCCACACGAAACGTCGAACAGTGATAACTATTATGTTAGAATGCTATTTCTTAAGAGATCGATCAAAAAAGAGTAAAACAGGGCAAGACTGAGAGAAGAAAGCACAATAGTAGTGACGGGAAGGTCCCGTCTCCGTCTCCGTCTTCATCATTACGACTATAAAGAGAGGTGGATTGGAAGATACGATGATTCTCTTTCTCTTTCTTCTGTCCTTTTTTTCACATCTTCGAGGAGTAACTAACTGAACGATCGGATAGAGGGTGTTAAGGTAATGCTCCATTAGTATGTGGCGCCCGTAGTAACACCACCACATAAGATAGTCGAACTGCGGTTTGCCCTGGCCATCCCTTTTGGCCATACCTACGTAGAACACACTCACACTCATGTGTCGTGACGGCAGGCGAGGACATGTCAATAGCCGGCTTGTTACAGCGGCAATGATCGGCTTAACTAACGGGAAAGATCCATCCAGACGCACTGGATTTTTTTTTTGGGGAATCGGACGCTGGACACGCATGTCAACAGTGTCTTTCCTTTTATAAGACTGTCGGATATACTTATTTTGATTCGAGCATCTCTGCGAAATTTATTATCGTTAGATGAGATGGACTATAACAAAGAAAATTAATTAAACAATTTTTATCATAGATATTGTACTAGATTATGTACATACATACATGATTAAATTATCTCAACAAATATTTAGCTTTTAAAAATTTTGTAGAATATTTTAATTTAATAAAGAAAAAGAAAAAGAAAAAAGAACATATGAAAATAATTATATAATATATATTATATAATATATAATTATTAATATATGAAAATAAATTATAATTACATATCGTACAAAAGAATTAATAAAATATTTTTCTAAAAGAATAAATTTCAAAATAATTTTATAACTAAATTTTGAAATACTCAATTTCATGAATCATTATATTTTGTCTTATAATTGTACAATAAATATAAATCGGTTTATAATAAAATTATTGAGAAAAATTATTCTGAAAAAAGAAATGTCATTTGAAAATAGGTTATATTGCACAAGGATTTATTATTAAATATTAAAATAAAAATTGTATTTTTTAATTACAAATATTATTTGTTATTTCTATTTGTATTAGCTATATAATCTTTTATAGAAATCTAAACTTGAGAAAAAAAATTTTAAATAATTTCAAAAATAATTATTCTTTATTACAATTTCTTCGTCTATTTAATCTTTTCGCTGAACTGCACGCAGAGCGCTATACTGAATAATTCTGCCACGAAGTGCTCAATAATTTTATACTTTACTGATATCAGTATCACGCTCAAAATTTGCTGCTTTACAATGTAATTTATCATATCTCTACATTAATCTAAAATAATAATAGATTATTATATATTTTAATTCACTTTTACGTGGAATAAGAAATAAATAGAACAATATAATATGTACAAACATAAATATTCAATGCAAAATAAATAAGAAAACCACTTTTATGGTTTGCGTTTTGTCTGGAAATTGACTTATAAAAAAATCATTATATAATGGCACTATAATATCTAAATTAATTGTAACATATTATAAAATAATTAATTATAATTAAATATAATTATATTGAAAATTAAAATTTTATTACAGAAACTTTCTGAAGAGAACATAATTCGCGAAATTTTATTTATTAATTTTATTTATATATAATAATTAAAGTCAAAAATTTAAATGTTCAATAAAAATTTCTATCTTAGATTTAAAAGAAAAAATTCTTCCCCTTTCTCAATATTATGTAAATTTTATGATTAAAATAATTTTATAATTATGTTTTTTATATATAAGATGATAATAAAATCTGAAGATGATATTTCTGATTGTCATAGTCAAAAACATTACTTATTCAATATTGTATGAATATAATTCGATCATCTTTTCGAGAACAACTAGAGATAAAAAAGATAAACACGTGCCGTACGATTGCTACATTCTTAAAAGTGACAAGGATTGAATTCTAAACGGATCACATGAGACGTGTGCGTGACGAAAACCTAGGTTGCTTATCGCCTTGCGACATCGAGTATCGCAAGACCTCTCGCGATTGCCATCCCTGTTGCTTTCCTTCCAAGAATCCGGATAGCTACACTTATTCTTGTATCATGTTGCTATAACAATCTTGATGGATAGTATCAATCTGACTAATAAGATATTTTCTTATTTTGATTCAGGAACGTGAAACCACTCATTTGAAGTGTTATACGTTAATCTTATAACTTTATAATAAAAGATCTTATAGAAAATATTATGACAATCGAATCCCGGTATATAATGGTTTTACAAAATTTCTGCAAAATGACAATAGAAATCTGTGATTAAAAAATTATTAAATGTCCTTGTCAAGAAAGAAATAATTTTTAAAAATAAAAATTTTTTTTAATCCATAAATAAAAAGTATACAATAAATTTGTGACATTTGTTCATATTCGTCGTTATTTTTCTTTATCATTGATTCTTATTTGAAGCACCGCAGGAAAAAAATGAAAACTTACAGTGCGCTTCTTTAAGAGAGAGAGAGAGAGAGAGAGAGAGAGAGAAAGAAAGTATCTATTCACTTATCTCGGTTCCAGCAACAAGGATGCAAGTCACCAGCCCTCGGTCGCGGTAGGAAGACATTGATGTGAATTAATGGCAGCTTAAGTTATAGTTAGCGTCTCAGTGTTCCCCTCCTCGCGTGTGTAAGAGGGGGGACACAGCGATGCGGTATTAATTAACGCGACCCCAAAATCTCCTCTTAACCCCTGAACTCTCGTTTAAACGGTACTGTATCATGGATACTGTCTCCCTGTTAAGAAGCAGTGAGAGGGCGAGAAGAAAATGAGGTGAAGGAAGAGGAAGAGAGAAATTACCCTATAAATATTATCTATTCTTTCGTTCTAATATAAATTTGAGGCGTCTGTTATGAAATGATAGACGATTACAGAGCATTTCCGAAATCACATCCCACCAAGTGAGTTTTTATTGATCTGACGCGCCTAACAAGATTGTGGCGTTTTATTTTCTATGTTTTGCATTTGCAACTAAATAACTTGTTGATATTAATTATTGCAATAATCTTCGATTTAATACGACTATATTTTAATCTTATTTTGAGATAAAATAATATTAAATAAAATAAAAAAGGATTGGACTCCGTTATTTATTTACGATATATAAATATCATAGTATCATACAAATATTGCGCTTAACGCTTTGTATTAATCTGTCTATCTTTATTTAAATGATTTAATTTTCATAAACAAATCAATAAATTAGACAAAATTGCAATCAACACAAATTTAAGTAAAACATTTCTATTAAATTTTCTTCTTATTGGATTAATATAAATTTTATTCTGTTTTGGTATATTAAGAAAAATCTTATATTTAATAAATAAAGCAAATTTGTACGTTCTTTATTTAAATACTTATGAAACATTTTATTTATAAAAATTGAAACTAAAAGGAGTTATTTATAATTATATATGTTGTAAGATATATATGTATATGCATATAAATTATATATATATATATATATATATGTGTATGTGTAATATATAATTATTTATATATGTATATATGTATATATATGTATATATATATATATATATAAATTATATATATTTTTGTTAATAAGATTTTTAATAAAATGGATTTTATGCTTTAATTCATATCTATCAGGTATGCAAAATAACTCGGTGCCTTTACTTTTAATCAATTTCCACAAATTTCTTACTGACAATGGAAAATAGGTTTTACGACAATTTATGACAACTTTAAAAGAAAATCATCGGTTGGTCAATCATCGACGTCAAAATCCAATATTCATACAGAAATTCATTCATTATGATTTAAACAAAAATGTTTTGATGTATAAAGGTAAAGACATCGAATTAATTTGCACACTTAATAAATTTAAGAGGTGAATTACAGGGAAAGTTCAAACGTTTTTACAAAATAAATAGATTTGACTGTATAAAAGGATTTACTTCTTATTAAATTTTTAAATATTTTAACTATAAAAATAAAAAATTATAAAAAATAAATTATTTAGGTAAGTTGCAAAATTTATATATATATATATATATATGTTTGTGTAAATATGTATAAAATTATGTTTTACTATTATTTTAGTAAAATGTATTTTATAGTTTATATTTAAAAGACTTAATTACAAAATGAATTCAAATGTACAAGAACGCTTTCGAAAAATGAATAGGTTTGACTGAATAAAAACGTTTGCCTTTCATACGAAGAAAACTATTTCGCCGCCGAAAGGGATAAAAAGCGAAATTTATAATCCGGAAAAACAATGGAGGTCGCGATCGAACGTCAGGACCGCCACACTGGCAAAAAACGACTAATATCTTCCGTTTGATTTATACGTTTGCGAGCAATGGATCGCGTGGTCGAATGCTAGAAGGGAAGCGGATATTAAATAGAATATTAAAGATTTAGCACGCAGGAGACAACAGCGTTCGAAGTTCGACCGATCTGGTTGTCTGCAGAATGTGTCACTGAATGCAGAGAAGTTATATGTTTCTTATAAGTTTCTACATATGCGCGAAGACCAAGAAACGTTTCGGCAAAAATCATGAAGGCAAGGGATGAAGGCAAGGGCCCATTTCAATAAACTGACCGCTATAAATCGTATGTGCTACATACTGTGAACGCATATATGTACATTTACATGTGTTACTCGCCCATCCATTTATGGCATTCACATACTAGTTATATCCGCAACACGTCTGAAAAAAATCTCTGCATAAAATGCACGAATGTTAATTCTTGTATTTATATAGAATGTTGAAAAGCTAAAAAGTTTCGGATGTAAGTGGATCGAATTATACACTATAAATTCAGGAAAACATTAAGTAAAATTATTTGAGTTAATTAAAAAATAGAATAACAAATGATAAAAATAAAAAAATATTTAATTTAAAAATCTAACGCACGTACGCACGCTATACTTACATTCTTTTTGAAGAAAAATTTGCAAATATTACAGTTTAATATACTTTTTTTTTTTAAATGTGTTAATAAATTTTTAACATACAAATTTAAATTATTTTTATATATATTTACAATACTATATTATATATTTATATTAATTCTAAATCATTTAATAATAATAATTTTAATAATCTGTTTAAAAATATTTTTTAATTAATTAATTTATTTGTTTATTTAATATTATTTAATATTAATAGTAATAATTGTAATTTATTTGGAATCCTTCGTGATAATCTTAAAGAAATCAAAGAAAGTAAATTTAATCAAAAACACTTGTTATAATTTTATAATATGTTATATATTTATAATATTCGTAAATCTTAAAATTATGTTCTAACTTGAGACAATCTCTAACATACATGTATATGAAAAAATAAATAAATAATTTAAAAAAAGCATAAAAACAACTATATAAATAAAAAATGGTTATTTTATTAATAAAATAATTTATGTATATTTTGAATTATTCCAGATTTGCTTCGTTAACATTGTTGAGCAATATAATCAGAAAAAACTTTCATTATTCTTATATATATATATATATATATATATATATTTAAGTAATTTAGGCGGTATATATTATAAATAATAATAAATAATGTGACAATTATAGTTTCTAAAAATATTTCTTTAAATGTGTATGTTGAAGATATAATAATAAAAACTGAGTCTCTCTACGATTGATTGTTAATAAAGTAAAATTTGTTAATAAAAATAAAACAATATAAAGATATAAACATTAAAATTAACTTATTATTAAAAATTAAGTTATTATTAGTAATATTATTTATTTATTTTTATCACATTATGCTATAAATTTATGCATTATGCTGAAAGAATTTTTATTTATGATATTTATTTTAAACTAAATACATCACATCATTATACAAAATTATTATACATTAATATAAAATATATACTACATTATTATAAAAAAGTATAATGTATATAATATATAATGTATATAATAAATAAAATATATTATATACATAAGTATATATTATACATGCGTACGAATTATATTCATTTGATAAGATTATATTACAAGAAATTTAATTTTATGTTGGAAATTTAACATAAAATTTTGTTTTAAATTTAATTTTAATTTTATTATACAATATAATTTTAATAAATACGAATATCAAAGAGGCCAAATATTAGTCTTGCAGTACAAACTGTGGCGGATCTTGATGTTCAATTATAATTTGTGAATTTTTACATCTCCTGCTCATGCGAACTGCTCATGCGAATCGCCGCATATTCGTCGGTCTTGAAACACAGTCTTTTGCATGAAACCAGAATCAATCCACATATTAAATTGATAAACAATTTAATAATTTTTGATGCTAACAAACATCTATTATATTCCCCCTTCCCAAAAGCCTGTAAAGAAATACAGGGTGTTCAAAAACGATGGGTCGAAAATTCGTGGAGTGATTGGTGACGCCAAAATAAGCGGAAAATGTAGGAACTAAGGTCCTAAATCCTACCGTTTTCGAGCTGGAGGCACTGAAAGGATGCAATGCATTTGAAATAACAACGAGAAATAAGTGTTTAACAATAAGATATTTAGATCTCTTACTGTTAAACACTTAAAAAACAGGTAAGGGGAAAGGTGCAAAAGAAGCGACCGAGTTAAAAAAGTACCCCTTCTGTAAGTCTAGTTGAGAATCGAACAGGAGGCTACGGTTCCAGAAGTAACCACCTTATCATCTACACTACGGCGTGTGCTACTTATTAGACGAGAAATATCGGGGTAGTGAATGAAGTGGAGAGCGAAATGAATGATCTTAGATAGGCGAGACTTGGCAACGTTGATCGGCAAATGTTAGGTTGGCAAAGAACGTTCACGCTTATGCACGTTCACCCGTGATTAGCTATTCTCTCAGTGCCTCCAGCTCGAAAACGGTAGGATTTAGGAGTTCCTTGTTCCTATTTTTCGCTTATTTTGGCGTCACCAACCACTCTACGAATTTTCGATCGTTTTTGAACACCCTGTATAATCTTAATAATAAACATTTTTATGTAAAAGTCTTTTAAAAGTTTCTCTAAAAATCTCTAAAAGTTTGTTGTATATATAATAGCATTTATGATTTAAAAATAAAAAGTGCTTTAGTAATTTTTGCATTGTTTTTTATACAAAAGCATAATTAACAAAAATAGTCATCAGAATAGAATCAGAATACTTAAAATTATTTTTATTAAAATTATTTTAAATATTCAATCTATAAGTTTTATATATGTATATGTATATATATATATGTATATATATACAGTACCGGCCAAAATTATATCATCTTTCGATTTAACTTATTTTAAWGTAKCTACTATCTAACTAAGGATCTCTATCAAATTATAATATATTTTGATGATAGATACAGCTTATTAAATAAATAACTTGTCATGAAATAATAAAAACAACTTGTGAAAAATTTTATTTAATATCTTCAAAATGTACTATACATTCGTCCTTCTTTGCGGCCTTCTGCTGTCAWTCATCGATATCAYGAGTSTTTGTTGYAATGTGAAATATTAAATTCAACTGCTAAAACTAAATTATGATGATAAAAACAATGACTGCAATACGAAAAACGAAAGAAACACAAAGGCGCGATTTTGAAAAAATTAATAAAAAATGCAAAAATAATGATGTATTTTATCAAATCTCATTACATGTCATATATAAGGTGCATCTGCCACCAGGTGTCTATAAAATTTTGAGTGCATTCGATGCATTTTGTCAAAAGTTATGTTCAAAAAATTGAAAGGTGATATAATTTTGGCTATTAAATAGTGGCTATTAAAAAGAAGACAGAAACAATGCATAGAAATTTCAAAAAAAATATATATATATATATATACATATTTATATTATTTATTATTTATAAATAATAATAAATAATATAAATAACATAATAATTAAAATAAATGTAACGCTCGAGAATGCAATAGCAAATAATAATGAAAAAAACGACCAAAAACGAGCAATTAAAAGTTGGTATTTATTAATAATAAAACGTGATTTGATTGTAAACCATCAATTATAACTTAATAAAAGCATACATTTCAGCTGTACCACAGCCTTCATCAGTGACATTCGATTAAACATTTAATATTTATTATAAACAAAAATAAAAAAACAAGATGAAAATAAAAGTCAAAAACATTTAAAACGGTGAACATTCAAAGGAAGGAAAGTCAGAAATTATATAAAAACACATTAATCTAACAGAAATGTCATATGGATAAAAATAATAATAAAAATATAAGTATAAAATAATGTCAAAACAATAAACATTTTAGCGAGAAACAAGATCAAGGTCAAGATTAGACAATCGGGAATCACAATTTGTGTGTGGTCATGTTAATATAAAATCATATTAAATCATATTAATTTAATTAAGCTATCTTATCTATTATGTCTTCTATTGCTATCTTCAATATCGTCATATATAAATAACATAAATATTATTAAGAGAGAGAGAGAGAATTTTTATCTGTGATAATTTATTTATAAAGTTATCAGAATTGATCATGAATCGAAACAAATAAACTGTATAGACAAAATATAGAAGCATTTCCCTCACATTTATATAAAAACTTCCTTAACACCTCTCGTCTGTTATTTTTCTTTCTGTCGCGCGAGACTCTCTGTGGTCGAGTAATAAAATCGGACTGCAGGCAGTTTCGTCCAGCCTGGACGGACGCCTTATTGCATGTAAAACATTTATGTATCCTAGATATTGGCGAGCTTCTACATTGGCTAATGTGGTTTCCGCAAAAACGTTTTCGCAATCGTGCGGATAATAATATTCATTAAACTGTTTGTTTATACATAATTTTTTTGCATTGCATAAAATGTTAAATAATAATTAATTTTAAAGTGCAGAATATTTTTGAATAAAACAGAGTTTGCGAAAGCATTGAAATAGCGAAAAAAGATATTTTGATAAAATTTAAATTGTTTAGTTAATTTCTCTCAAAGATTGTATTTAAAAAATTGATTAAAAATAACATGTTCAAAAAATAACATGTATGTAAGAAAATTATTATATTATAAAATCTCAAAAATCTATTTTATAAAATGGATAGAATTAAATTTGAAAAAATATTTTTTGTTATGAACAAAATTAATATTAAATCAAACCATAAAAAAAAACGTTTTTATAAAAACAATCTAGATAAAGATATGACATCACACGTAAATATAATTAGTTTTTAAAAAATAAATAATTGTAGAAAACTTATCTTTTTAATATTATGAGAATGTTCTTCTTCTTTCTTTTAAGGCTTACAAAAGTTCTGAAAAATATTTCAATATTTAATAACATCTCACAAAACGTTAAGTTAGTAAGTATCACTGTAGGGTTGAAAAAACCGAATTTTTTTTTGTATTAAATATATCTAAGAATGTGAAAAAAAAGGGATACTGTATGAAATTGGCATCTCTGATTAGACGTAAGTATTATTTAAATACATTTAATTTAAAAAAAAATTTTTAACGCGTTTTTCTCAAAACGTTTTTTTTTTATCTGCGTAGACGATTTCGAAAAAGCTACTTATCCAATCAGTCTGAAATTTTAACATGTTATTCATCAATAGCTATCGTTGGAACTAGAGAATCATATTTTTACGATTTTTTTTTATTTTTTACAAACATAAATTGATGAAAAAAGTAAAAATTTCAAAATTTTATTTTTAAACGTCTACCATTTTGTAAATTTTTTGTCAATTTAATTAATTCTCTTATTAATTCTCTTTTTTGGACAATAACGATATTTATATAGTTTAACAATCTTTTTGATCATCTGTTTTAGATGCATAGTTCGTTCAAAATTATCTATGCAACTATCTTTTTTTTAAGTGCTCATTTCAATCAGTTGTTTTGCCAAGAAAAAAACCTTTAAAAATTAAAAAAAAATTTTGGTATTCTTAAAAAGTGTTAAAATAGCTACAAATGTTACATTTCATAAAAATATTTATTTCATTTACTAAAACATTCTCGAAAATACGTAATTTTTTAGGGTGTCACAGTGATATAACCGCTTAATATTTTTACACTATTTTATAAATTTTTATAAATTAAAATAATTACCTTACTTATTTATTTTGTGTAAAATCTTTCAGAATTCATCTAAATTTCATCTAAGTTTTTTGTCCTACTATTTTTTTTAATAAAAATTGTAAATTTTTTTGCATTTTTTATTAATTCTTATATTACAAACTAATTAAAATAGAATAGATTTCTTATATTTTCTAAATTATTTTATTTTTTAATTCTGTACATTCATTAATAAATCAATCGCAAGTTTTAACACTATCTTAATTATCTCTTTATATACGTAAAACCTTTTTGTATAAAATTTTAATTAATAAAATTTTGTAATATCAAGATAACTTTAATAAGATATGAATTATATAATATTCATAATAACTCAATGCTATAACACAACCAGTAAAATCTATTCATTTTTCATGGAGTATTATAAAGAAAAAAAAGACGTTTCACTTTGAAATTCGTAGATAGTCGATCGAGATTCGTAGATGTTAATTTCATGTTCACTTGTATCAATCCATAATGAACGGTTTCTATTTTAATAGTATAACACTCGCTCTCATCGCACAACACAACAAATCAGGATGTATCAATGTAACATTCAATAATTGTATCCAGTATCGCAAAGCTTGACATTAATAATACGTCAGAAGTTAGAACGTGACCTCACAAATGATGTCGCTCGATTTATAACAAGTGTATTAACTTTGTTAAAAATGACTATAGCATATGTTTTTCGTTTTTTTGAGATGCGTCTCAGAAAATTCACTTATCATTTTTTTTATGTAAGCTTTCTTTATCTCGCTCATTGTATTAATATAAATACATTATTTTTATTTTCAACTCCGTTTAATTTTAACCTTTATACTCAATTGATCCTCTTAAAAAAAATCGTGTTAAATCGATAATTCATTGTTGTCTCTTTTCCACGTTGCAGATTGATTAACTCACTGCACTTATTTCGTGAGCGGCTGTCATAATTTGACAGTTATGTGTATTGAGAAATTAGTAGTAATAGTGTAATATTAATTATATACATTTAAGCATTCAAGCATTTAAGCACAAATATAAATGATAGCATGAAAAATAAAAAATAAAAAGCTGAATAGCGCGCGCGAATCGCGCGTCTGTGATGTCTAGTAAGAATAACACAGTTTCACAAAATATGAACTTTTTTTCTCTTCAAAGTGTGACTGGTCATTTCTCATAGATTTTGTTAAACTGAATATGAATCCGGTTGCCAAATTAGTTGGCAATTTATCACAGGATTTTGAGAAAATTGAGGTTAAATGTGTCAAAAAGGGCAATTTTGGCCATATTCATTAAACTTCATGATATACGTTTCTCGTACATGAAAATCTTCAAATTTTCTTATCTCGGTAAGAAAAAATCGTAAAAATAAAAAAAAACATTTTCAACATAAAAAGTGGTATTTTAAGATTACACCATTATAATCCCGGAAAACATTTTTCATATAAGAATATATATGAATATATATAAACATATATAAACACATATAATTATATATAAAATATGTCCATGTATGCTTATATATCTTTCTTTCTTTTCTAAAATTACTAATTGATACAAAAAAATAATAATAATGAGAAAACAAAAAATAATTAAAACAATAATGTTTACATTGTTTCTTTTACAAAAAGAAGTTTGAAGAAATAAGAAAAAAAGTCATATATAATTACATATAAGCAATTTTTTCTTTATATTAATATTTTCTTTATATTACTATTGTGTTATATATTTTTTTAAATGTTAATATTAATAAAATTATTGTGATTTGAATTAATTTTCAATGTAGTAAGTAGAATCATTATTACAATCTATATAAAATAATTACTGTAAAGGTTTGGTTATTACATAAGTATAAAAAGATAGTAAAGGATGAACTATACTAAAATACAGGTATTTAGCTCTTATATTCTTTGTTCAGATTTAATATTTTGTATATCTCATCTATTTAAAATATATGACATTTTTAGTGCGTGAGATTTATGCTACACTATAGATGCTTTGTGAATAGAAAAATATAATAAGAAATATTTATATTTAAAATAATATTTTGTGTTAATAAATAAATATTAATGTGTTAATTAATAAATAAAAGCAGAATATTATATTATTTCATACACATGCACGCACGCACGCACGTACGCACAATTATAATTTTCCTTAAACTCACTTGGTCTATTGATGCTCAAGCTTTTCGTGCCTTCACAGAGAAAAAAATGTTCTTAATTTTAATAAATATATTTACTAAAATTAGATTTACTTAAATTAAATAAATAATACTTATAATATAAGACTTCTTAATTTGTCTGTAGTAAACTAAAGCATTCAAACTAGAAAATGACTTCTTGTTGAAATAATTACTTGATTAAAATTTAGGTTTAGTATATTAAAGTGCAATACTTAAGTAATATAATAAATGAATTTTTTAAATACTGAAGCCTTTTAATTTTGAAAATGGTATTTTAATAAATATTTGTTTAAATTCATGTTTCCAATATGCTAAACTCTTCACTAAAGTCGCTCATTTGCGAGCAGTACGCAGCACTGCCGAGAAATGAATACATTGGAATTTTATTTCTCGTAAATAAGAAACTATAGGATAGAATAAAAGACGCAGTATTATGAAATTTTTCACTCGTATTCTAATGAAATGATGATGAAATGATATCTTCAAGGCAAGCTCCTAAAATTGGGCTCCAAGTTGAAAATAAATAAAACGTATTTTGACAGTAAAATTTTGTTTAGTAATTTGTCGTTTGTACGTAAGAATAATATTTAAAATTTGTATACATTACTTTATTGATATATCGTTTAGTTCAATTTTAAACTTCTAACTAATATTAATCTTCATTAATAATTGAAGCGTCATTAATGATTAACGATTAGATTAAAAATCAAAGATACAATGCTTGTATTATCAAAAGTGATTAGAATCACATATATTTTATAATTTTGTCCAACGGAACTTTTTAACTGTATCTTGACATTTATTGTATTAACATTGGCGGACCTTCTGGAATTTGTCATCATAAATTAGTTATTCTTACGCCTACGGACAGTAATGGATTTTGAATTATATTCACGCATTAATGATAAGTAAACGATAACTTTCAATTTTGTAATTAAAAGTGACTTCTCAGTCTATCGTCTATCTATCGGCATTTCAATTATTAATATCTGAAGATGGCTCAAAGTTGAAATGTGCGACAATCAATGAAGTAACGTATCTCTAAACACATACTAAACATTTACTTGCGCACCACTTACCGTGCTGTTGCTTTCATTAGCCATTTACTAAGTTTTATTCAATTACTTCAATATCGAGCTAAATCTCTTTCTCGGATCAGATTATGCTTGAATCTTCAAACGCGAAACAACGCGAAATGATTATTCGATTTTGTTTTTGATCAAACGATATTTGATATCTTAAATAGTTTACTTTAGATAGCTGTAACAGAACCAACTGACAAATCTGTTTGAAATTTTATATTTGTAGAGGTTTGAAGGACAATAGACGTCAATTATCATATCAATTTGATATTAATAGCGTCGTCTCGTATATTTTCTAGAACTTATCAAACGACCCTTAGATATCAGAGTTATTCTATACCTTATTTGTCAAAATTATATCTCAGATATCGGGTATCTGATAATTATTGACACAGCATTCATGTACAGATAAAGCGGACTAAATTAAGTAGAAGAGTCATGTACAGCGATACAGTCATACACATCATGAAGTGACAGAGATGTACTCTAAATAGCATTGGTTACGCAAAAGTGGCATATTCATATTATTTTGTCATTCATTAATTATTGCGAAAATTGCAAAATACTAAATACAAAATAGGATTTTTCTATTTTAATCCATTCTATTTATGCACTTATGACTCAATGTCAATAATTATCAGATTCTTTGTATACAAAATTCTATTATCTTATATACATATAATATTATATAACATGATATGATACATTTTATATATTGTTATTTCATATATACGATAATATATTATATATTATATATTATATATATATTATATGTTATATAGACATGTATTATCATATTATCAAATATCATTAACTAAATATGCTTCTGTTTATGACATAAAACATAAAGAAAGAACACAACAAAGAATACAAACTTAAAAGATAAATATTTAGATACTACTGCAGCTTTATAACAATGTTGCTGCAACATTGCGCGTATATAATATTGCAATCAATAAAATATTTTAAAAATTTATGCGATATAAGATAAATTTTAAGAATTAGTTTATAAAATTCGTTATAAAGTTAATTATATATCTAATTACGTTGTACGCGCGCGTATACATGCGTGAAATTATGGTCACGCGCGTCGCTTCTCCCGCGACCCTCAGAAATGCTCCAGGATTGCGCTGAAAATTCGATTCACTTTACGGACCCTCTATCTCCCTTCTCTAAAAAAGAAGTAGCACGCTGCTCGTTCGGGGATCGTTTAAACGCCCTTTAGAGCCTACTTTAAACAATTCACCAGTCTCGCTATCACTCCACTGCAATAAATCAAAGGAACTCGATTGATACACGATGCCAATTTTAATCGACTTCTGCTACCCTCGTTCTTTCCCCCAAATTATACGAGATATTATATCAATTAGATCATTGACTGCGACCTCTTAATATCTATTGAATATATATATGGCGTTTCTAAGATGTTTAGCCTAATTTTATTATTTTTAATTTTTCTAATTGTAATTATAATGATAATAAAAATATAAAGCAATTTTTTTAAATTATATGTAATATTGTTACTTTATCATGATTATCTATTAATATTTCTATTTAATATTTGAGTAATAATAAATAATGTTTATACAGCAAGATTATTTTATGTTTTAAACAATTTTTGTTGTTATAACCATACATTTTCATTTATATTTAATTTTACAATAAAACAAGAAACTATTTATATATTTTTATATATGCTATCTCAACATGTTGTTCGCGATACGTGAAAACATATTTAACAATCTTCCATGTTCTTTTAAATCAAAGCAATTAATATATAAAGTAATGATAAACAAATAAGATAAATTAAAATTAAAGTTTTTTTTAATTTTAAACTTTATTACTATAATAACTATAATCTAATAGTGGTCCTAACATGACTTTTGCCAACTATTGGCATAATAGAATCCAGTAATCGATAATGTCTT
This sequence comes from Cephalotes varians, assembly GCA_037157785.1. NCBI lineage: Eukaryota > Metazoa > Arthropoda > Insecta > Hymenoptera > Formicidae > Cephalotes > Cephalotes varians. Next base: position 203,629 of record JANQDE010000132.1, read on the forward strand.
GTATATGCACATATATATATATATATATATATATATATATATATATATATATAATAATAATAGGGTCACACAGCAGGCTTTGATTCTACAACATAGACGAATGGAAAAGGATCAACGATTCCATTTCCTTCACCCCTCATCATACATTATGAGGCTTCGGTTTTCTATTAAATCTACACTTATTTAACTGTATTCTATAAATAAGCAGATCAATTCTGAACAAATATATCCATAACGCATGCGCCATTAATTATCGCAATGTAACTCTAAAAAATCTGAACTTTAATATAATATGATTATATTTATATATATATTAATTTAATAATTGATTTTATTATAATCTAATTACACACACATGTGAATTTTCATTAGATATTATTTTATAAAGGATAAAATTAGAAACAAAAATATAACTTGCTGATTTTTTGAGAAAATTTACGAGTGTAATTAATAAAAGAATGAAAAACCCTTTTAACGTCTTTTTATATTCTAAATTTTACATATTTTCAAAAATGTCTTAGTAATTATTACAAATATTATAATACATTTTGTTTAAAAAAATATTATAAAGAATAAAGATTTACCTTATTATTTGCATTCATAAATATTAATTATTTGCAATCTTTGCAAATTAAGGAAATCTTTTTACATTTATATTTTGTTAAAAATTTTCATTTTTATTAAACGAATATACGAATTCTCCTTAGATAAATGCCGTTTGAAATTATTTACCAATAATAGAAATATATTATTTACCAATAATAGAAATATAAAATAAATTGAAAAAGACATTCTTCATAATTTTTTATATCTAATAATTAAAAGAAAATTAATTTATCCCCATTTACATTGAGATCTTATTTTGGATTCTTTAACTAGTATTCCTTGAATTCTTTAAATGATACGATGTATTCTTGTTTCACAAAAGTAAAAAGGATATTTTAACAGACTTATTTGCAGTGTAAAATAATTCAAGATCACAGGAAAAATACTCAAACAAAAATTAAAATTTCTATTACTTTATTTTATTTATAAACTAAACATCACAGACGTGCGCTTCGAGCGCGCTATTTAGTTTTTTATTTATTACTTGTTTAAATGTTTTACATTTAATATTACGCAACTGTTACTATTATTTTGTTAATTTCTCGCTACATAACTAAATCAAAAATAAAAAATAAAAATATGCAAAGACAGTTCACGAAATAAACGCAATGAGAGAACCAAGCAACATCACGAAAAAGCAAGAAATTTTTATATATGCTAATAATTATGTAATTATCATGCCTTTTTTTCAGAAGTGAAATATACTCAAAATTTTCATCTTCGCACAAAATCATCTAACAAAATTATTTTCAGATTTGATTTAAAAATTATTTTCACATTTGATCTAAAAATTATTCTCAGATTTGATCTAAATTTTTAAAAACTTTAAACAAAATTCTTTTTTCCGTACAAATTTAATGTTTACAATGACTACGTCACATATTACACGTAATAATATGACTACGTGATTATATATGTAGAAATATTATGTTATAAGACGACAAAATGTGTGAAGCAAGTTGTGTATTCTTATCATAGCTTAAAAATATTTTAATTTTGCTTGAACGTAATTAGAAGTAAGTATGGGTATTAGAGGAATAGATGGTAAAAATGAAAATCAAGAATCAACTTTTAACTTTTAACTTTTAATTTAACACATATGTTTTTATGACCCTCAGAAAGTTTCAACCGTCGCTTGTTATTTATAAAAAATTTTTAACAAAAAAATTTGAATTGTTTTAAATGGATTTACAACTTTTCATGCAAAACGAAGTTCAATTTAAAATAACAATTTGATTTGGGTTAGGTTACATCTTTTGGAGGTGAAACTCTCCTGTAGGAAGAGCGGCCGAACAGAATATTTTCACACATATACTTTATAACGTGAAGTATGATTTCACATGGAACCTTGAGTTTTGAATTGTATTGATATATTTTTTGTTTTCCTTTATTAAATAATTTAGATATTATACTTATTTTCACTAAAATTGGTATATTTCTTAAAATTCATTTTGTTGATATTTTTTTAATAAATAGTGAGCGACGACCAAAATCTTTTGGAAATCACTCAGGGTCATGACACTGACAACATATGTCAAGGTCAAGGCTATTAGAGGTTAATCCTCTGATCTACATTTTTATCATCAAATAAATATTTTGAATATTTTTTTATTTATTTAAAATAAAATCTCGTCTCTTTGCATTACTATTAAATATTCCTTTTTTATAATTGTCTTCAGTTATTTGGTCACAGGAATTTAAATTTTTGGAATATCGAATCTTTGGTTTTTTATTCGCAATCTTTTAATTTCGGAAACAAGAAATTAGGGGAAAACAAATCAAGTAAATAGGATATATATAAGGCGATATATATAAGGTTTTCTAACAACATTCTTTTTTTCAATTACGATTAATCGAGATCAATCTTACAACAATCTTTATATCATTCTACAATATTTCAAAAATTTCAACTGCTATGAAGCGAATTGAAGACAATTGCAAAAGAAAATTTAAGGGCCCTTCTCTGTCTAGAAAAACGTGAAACTAAGTGTTTTTCAAAAGTGATTTATAGCTAAACGGAGAAATCAAAGTGTACAATAGTTTGAAGTCTTTGTTATTGATATTTTAATGTAAGTTTCACGTATTTGTCGCTTAAATATATATATAATATAGGCGATACCCAGGGTGTAGCGCAAAATCTCCGAAATCTCCGTCGTTATAAAAAATTTATTTTCCAATAGAGCTAGAACAAAAAATCAAATTTTTTAATAATTAGTAATAGTTTTTTAACTGCATAAACTAAAAAAATAAATAAATAATAATAATTTCTTACTAAATGACGGCGTTGTAAGAAAACAGTTTTTTATTCGCTGAAATTTCTGTACTTTTTATTGTAAATTAAAAAAATTATTTGTGTTATCATAAAATCTCTAGTTCATGCGATAGCGACACTTAATTCAAACATGCATATTACATTTCAAGTCAATCAGATTATTAGTATGAGTTTTGTACAACGGCGATTTTAAAAATATTGTTTCGAGAAAAACGTATTTAAAAGTTTCGATAACATGTTCAAAGCAACATAAATAAAGTCCATTTTCTACCTTCAATCAGCTACTTCTGATTTATACAAACATCCTTCATGTTCTTCGTAGTACTGAGAATCTTCAGTTTGTCTTCTTTCACGTGCTAATATACCTCACAGCTTCAATTTAGGCTTAAGCGCTTTGTGCATCGTTCACTTTTATCGTAAATAACTTTAACTACGATTAGAATCTGATAAAAACCTTATGAGAACCTTATTCCATACACTTTAATGTATCAATTTAAGAAAAAAAATTTTTTTTTGAAAATTCTAGATTGAGAAGAGCCTTTAAGAGGCTTTTCTACTTTGTTGGATCAAAAAAATTGATTTTTTTTAATTGCATTTTCTTAATGTTTGAAATATTAAGAATGTATACATCAGTTTTAAACCGAAATTCGAAAATTTACGGTCTGTAAAGCCCGTTGAAGAGAACGGTAGGCTGGTAGAAATTGAACCGGAGAAGAGCGTGCTAGTCCATATATCTAGATTTCTCATTAGATGATTTGGTAAAGAGAAGTGCTTAAGTGGCAATACGCAAAATAATAACGAGAGCTACAATAATCTATAGCAATTCACGCTGAAGCATATATTTTTCTTGTTAAAGATTAAAATCGCAAGTTTTCTGGCTGTTTGTCTCTTTAATAAAGGCTTCTATTCTATTATTAATTACGATAAAGGTCATAGGAATTAAAATTGGCCATCAGATTAAACTTATTAAACTACTACTTATTAAACTGATAACAGATAATAGGAACAATGTGCGTGCGAACTGTTAGTCGAAAATACGAGGAATTATCAAAGAAGACTCGTCAAGAATGACTCGCAGGATCTAGAGAACAGCAAAAGATTTTTCCGAGACAAAAGGATGTTTACTATATGCCCCTGAAATAGCTGATTGTAAGTTAAAAAATTTCCATTTTTTATATCCTATGACCTATCTTGAAATTTTGAAAGCCATTTTTCTCAAAAGAACTTTTTTCAATCTTATGGAAATCATAACTCCCGAAATAAAGCAATCGACTTGAAATTTGGTATGCATACGTAGAAATAGACAGTCCATAGACTAGACTAAAACAAATAAAAAATATACAATAGTTTTTTTATAAACAAAAAAAGTCGTCTATTTCCGAAAAAAATCATTTTTAATTTTCATAAGGTCGCTATTTTGAAAATAATTGCAATGTTTTATTTTTATTTTATTTTATGTGTATACTCATATAATTGAAGAAAGTGTTCTATTTTTGTGTTTCGGATGATTTCCAAAGGCGCTAGGACTTCCATAAGGAAATTCTTTTTAGAACGCTTTCCATCGGAGCCTTCTATGTGCCCCAATTTTTTATATTTTTTCTTCTAATTTTTTTATTAAATACTATAAATGTGAGTAAATATATCTACAAAATTTCAAAATAATCTAAGTAATAGTTTTGAAAAAAGAAACAACAAGAATGAGCCTTTTTTAGATTGAACAAAGTAGAAAGTTCCCTTAATGGCGATGCAAAGATTAAAAATGAGAGCAGAGTGGTATATTAATTATAAAAATTTTTATTTTCGATACAAAAATGTTCAAAATTTAATAATTTAAATAATTTTATGCTTATTTTAAGTTCATATATGTGTGCATTCATGGAAAAGCAAACAAATTTTTGTAATTCCTTCGATTACAGATCATCATTCGACACGCGTCTTTATAGAAGAACGTATACATATAGTTATGTGTATATGTGCCAAACAGTTCCTCGTACATGTACTTTGGATTACACGCGCGCACATATTTACATATGAATATCAAATCATTTTGATATGAAATTTTATTGATATGTTCTGTATTAAAGAAATTTGCTTGTTATTCTTCAACCTCTCGTTTAATTGTGTTCCTGATATACAGAGTGTCTCCACCCATACACCCATTTTATCTTGGAAACAAAGCATTTTAGAAAAAAACGTTTCAGACAAAAGTTGTGTTCTAAATGATCCAGTGATTTAATCAGTCTGATCTTTGATGGCGTCATCAAGATCACAGCAATGTCACTTTGAATTTTTTTAAATAGTCCCCCCTATTTTTCATTGCATATTCTTATAGCACATCTCGAGAACTTTCCAAAACACTATAAGAAAATATTTTTCCATTAAGTACCTTTCAAATTATAAGGCTTGAAAGTTACAGCATTAACATTAGGTGTACCAAGTGGAGATTACTTAGTCGGATTTAATCTCGTGTGTAGGTGTGTCCATACGTGTGTACGTACATGTATGGGGAAAGGAAAGAAGAGTCGAAATACTTTTTTAAATGTACTTTCTTCTTGTTTATTAATTGGACTGATTATGTTTGATGATCAATCAGGTCCAGATTGACTGCATGCATTTTCCCGCGCTTAGCATTACCCAGGATGAACAACGTGGACATAAATTTTATCTCATTGGGGTGCTTGATTCACGTGAATCCTTTTGCTTCTCACATTCGGGGTGCTTGATTCACGTGAGTCCCATTTCTTCTCACGTTCGGGAATAAATGAGTGTATATTTTGTTAAGCGACTGAATGTTTAAAGTGAGCACTATTCTCTGCGATGCAATCATCTACTCTATTTTGAAAAATTGATCCGAAGAATTTCCTCAGCACGTAATGATCGAATTGCTTCACTTATTCTACGAATCATATTGTCCCTCGTAGTCGGACGTTCGTGATAGACCAAGTCTTCTATCCTTCTCCAGAAATAATAATCAAGGACGGTGAGATCTGATGATCGCGGTGGATAATTGATCGGACCGTATTTGCCTATCCACTTATTGGGAAACATAGCGTTTAATGCCGCACGAGCAAGTCTTGATGTATACGACGGACATGCATCTTGTTGGAATCACATGTTCAGGCGCAATTGCAGAAGAAGATTTATAGTAAGATACAGAAAGATCTGTCACTATCAAGGCGGAATCTATCACCATTTAGATTTTCGTCGATTTTTCAAAGAAGAACCTACGATTTGACTTCCAATAATATCACATTAAACATTGATTTTCCAAACGGTTTGATGAGCTATTTCTCTCAACCAATGAGGATTAATTCGTGTCTAATAACGAGAGTTCCAAGTATTAACAGATCCATCACTTTTAAATGTACATTCGTCAGGAAAATAAAATTTTCAAGTGGAAATCATGTGGTTGCTGTCTTATCCAGTTGCAAAATGCAAGTCTCTGTCGAAAATTGTTATAATTCAACGTTTGATGAACAGACATTCTGTAAATGTAAAACTTGTTATTTCTTAAAATGCGCCAAACAATGTCACGACTAACATCAGAATCTCGTTCTCGTCGACTTTAGGAATCATAAAGGTTCAATTCTGTCGATGCAAGAATTTCCGCTGTTCTTTCATTCCTAATTGGACGACAGATCTGTGTAGCTTTGTTATGTTGAAAAAACGTTATTGCCACTCGTTGAGTTACAATAATATCAGTCGTGTAAATTGCTCCGTTTATCTCGTTACAAAAAATACTCGATATTCTTCTTAATAATAATGTATTGTATGCACGACGTGAAAAATGGCGGCGTGCTACTTTCGCGCCGTCGTGACCTCCGACGCCGAAATTCGGCTAAATGATTATTTCTGGGGAAAGATAAAAAACATGATCTATCATGAACGTCTGACTACGAGGGACAATATGATCCCTCAAACTTCTCACCCATTTTTTCGATAACTATCATATCAGTATCAATCGCGCAACAAAAATCCGATCCTCTTTATTAGTCTAGATTTACTTAGCCATGTCGTATTTCAATGAAGAAGCATATGATATGCTGCTAATTTTAGGTGAGTGTCGAGGTACATTCGCTACAGCTGAAAGATTGTGGCGGGAACGTTATCCTAATCAGACTTCTCATTCGCGAAACGTTTTTTTACGTTTGGCTAAATGAATCAAAATTAAAGGTGTCGCCTCAACATAACAAAGCTACACGAATCCGTCGTTCAATTAAGGAAAGAAATTCAGCAGAAATTCTTGCATCGACGGAATTGAACTCTTATGATTCTTTAAGACAACGAGAACGACATTCTGGTGTTAGTCGTGACATTGTTTGGCGCATTTTAAAAAATAACAAGTTTTACGCTTACAGAATGTCTGTTCATCAAGTGTTGAATTATAACAATTTTCGACAGAGACTTGCATTTTGCAATTGCATAAGACAACAACCACATGATTTCCACTTGAAAATTTTATTTTCCTGACGAATGTACATTTAAAAGTAATGGATCTGTTAATACTTGGAACTCTCGTTATTGGGCACAAATTAATTCTCACTGGTTGACAAAAATAGATCATCAAACCGTTTAGAAAGTCAATGTTTGGCATTATTGAAAGTCAAATCGTAGGTCCTGTTTTCTTTGACGAAAATCTAAACGGTGATAGATATTCCGTCTTGATAGTGACAGATTTTCCTGTCTTACTAGAAAATCTTCTTCTGTAATTGCGCCTGAACATGGTTCTAGCAAGATGCATGTCCATTGCATACGTCGAGACTTGCTCGTGCGGCATTAAATGCTTGTTTCGCAACAATGGATAGGCAAATATAGTCCGATCAATTCAGCACGATCACCATCTCACCGTCTTTGATTATTATTTCTGAAGAAGGATAAAAGACTTGGTCTATCACGAACGTCCAACTACGAGGGACAATATGATTCGTGGAATGAGCAATTCGATCCTTATGTGCTGAAGAAATTCTTCGAACAATCAATTGCTTTCAAAATAGAGTAGATGCTTGCATCGCAGAAAATGATGCTCACTTTGAACATTTAGTCGCTTAATAAAACACACTCATTCATTCCCGAACGTGAGGGGTGAGGTGACTCACGTGAATCAAACATCCCGAATGTGAGAAGCAAGGGGATTCACGTGAATCAAGCACCCTGAACGTGAGAGGCGAGGTGACTCATGTGAATCAAGCACTCCAATGAGATGAAATTCTCGTCACATCCACGACGTTCATTCTGGATAATGCTAAGCATGAGAAAATGCATGCAGTCAATCTGGACCTGATTAATCATCAAACATAATGAGTCCTGTTGACAAACAAGAACAGAGTACATGTAACTTTGACTCCCCTTTCCCTTTCCCATGCATGTATGTACACACATACCCACACACGAGAATAAATCCGACTAAGTGAACTCCATATGGTACATCTTGGATAATGCTGATGTTGGCGGTATTGTAACATTTAAGCCTAATAATTCGAAAAGTATTTAATGAAAAAATATTTTACAGTGTTTTGGAAAATTTTTGAGGTGTGCTATAAAAATATGCAATGAAAAATAAAAGATTCTGTTAAAGAAATTAAAAGTGACATTGCTCTGACCTTGGTGACGTCATTAAAGGTCAGACTGATTAAATCTGAATGGATTATTTAGAATCCCACAACTTTTGTCTGAAATGTTTTTTTCTAAAATGCTCTGTTTAATGAAAGGAATGTACAGGTGGTTTCAGACACCTTCTACACACACACACACACACACACGCGCGCGCGCGCGCACACACACACACACACACACACACACACACATCTATTTTCGTAGCTTCATAATTTTTTTTCGACGTCTGCATACATGAAAAAAAGAGATTAATCTTATTAAAATCTATAATGTTCATCATTCTGTTCTTTATTTAAAATTACTCTTTTTTTACATAATCATAACTTCATAAATTAGTCTGTTATCGAAAATCGAAAGATTGAAAGTAATTTTTTGATTTATAAACTTCTTTGGCTTATCAAATTATAAAATTTATAAAATTTTGAAATATATTGCAAATGAAACGAGATATATTGAAAATTTGATATAATAGTTTGAATATTGAATAGTTATAACACATTCGAAAGCATTACCAACATTATCAAAATACACATTAGTATAAGAATTATTAGTAAATTAATTTTCGTTTACTGAATTTTAATTATTTCTAATTGTAATTAGTCATAATGTATCACATATCGAACTAAAAGTTTAATATTAATATGTTATTGTTCCTTATTTATACATAATGAAATATTGTTATTAAAAAAAAATTAATCCATATCTTTTAACTTTAATTTTATTTCAGTAAATTTTAAAAAAAGTTAGCAAATACATGAGATAGGAAACAAGATAGATGTAACTTAAACTTTACATCTGTATATATTTCTTATCTATATAAATTATATTAGAGAAATGCATGAACATAACAATAAAAATAATTTTTAAATAACACATATATTTCAGTAAAATATAATAAAAAATTAGATGTGTTGATCTAGAGTAAATTGAAAAATTGATAGTATTAGTATTATTGAAAAATTTTTTAAAAAATAAAACTTTGTTTAGAACGGAAAATTTAAAGTTAATAACTTAAATAACTTTTATCTCTTTCTTTATGTAAAGTAAAAAAGAGAGAGAGAAAGAGAGAAAGAGAGAGATATATATACATACACATATTCTTTTTCTTTAAAGAATAAAATTTGTAAGAAAGGTATGCTTCTCAAATAATACAAAGTCAGAAATTTTTTAAAATGTGCAATTGCATGAAACAAATATGTAAAACATATATGAAAACATTGCATGAAAATGGGATATAAATAATATTTAAAATATCTTTCATATAAATATTAGAATGAGGCGATAAATAAGAACGTAGTTATAAAAGCAAGAACATTATCTGTATTATCAAAATTAAAAATTGTATTTAACTCTGAAATTTAAAAAAAACTTGAAAGTTCGATCTATATTAATTAAGATTAATCTAAGCAAGAACATAGGCTAATATGAATTGTTAAGCACAATCGTAAGAGTCAAAATATTTATAATAAATAACCGAGCACTAATTTCGATTTTTCCTCAGATTTTCTTCAACCAAGATACAAATATTGTGACTAATTGTAAGACTTTTTTTATTGAAATTATTAATTATTACATGCTTTTCAAGTTTCAAATTTTTAAAAAATATCTCTAAAAAATATATATTTTTATTTATATAATAATGTATATATTATCACATAAATTATTATTAAATATGAATTTCATTAATTTTGTATGTTCAAATATACATTTTGAATTAAACAGTAATTTGCGCAGGAAATATCAATAAAAAGACTATGACAAATCCAGTTCAATTGCAAACACAGCGAAGTTTCATCGCGTCTTTATGCTAATAAAAGATTTCCGTAACGATTGAAACAGCGACGGTTCACAGATCGCTACAGTCATCTTCTCGTAGTATCTTTCGGTTTTTCTGTCTTACAC
>JANQDE010000132.1:216153-242120 GCA_037157785.1 Cephalotes varians
AAATGATGAAATTTTGATTCTTAACATTTTTTCGTAGTGTGCTTATTTTTTGAGATATTTGAATGTCTCAAGTTAAAAGCATCACCCTGTATATATTGGATAGAATTAAAATTTTGCACGCTAAATAAGATGCTCAGTGATAAAGATACTTCCATAAACGCTTCCAATACAATAATGAAATTATACAAATATGCAATAACAGTTTTCTTAAGAAATTTAAACTATTTCTGTTTATTCATAATGAATTGATTCTAAAAGTAATTTCTATTCAATAATATTTAATATTATGATATTGATATGTATCAGCTGTTAAAATGTCATTATTGTGTTTATTTGGTTTATATGATAATTTTTCGCATAAGATTGGTTGATGAAATTCTTTACCACTAAAAATTGGATATTGTCAATATATAGAAAGAGAATATAAGCATTCTGATTATTTATTTAATTACACATCAAACGTTGATAAGATCTTAGGAATTCAAAAATAGCAGAATTAATATGAAATAGAAACGAGTATTTCTTTAAAATCCATGAAATTAAAACACATTATTTTTCATAAATTCTTTTAAATTTATTTTACATTTCGTACACATTTTATATATATTTTATATATTTCTTAGCTTTTTTTTACAATATAATGTTTATGATTATATAAAAGTTCTGTTTGAATAAAACAAACTCTAAAAACTTTTGTATATAATTTTTCATTTAAGTTCACATTTTTTTAAATACAATTCATCATTAATAAAAAATTAATTTTTTTAACCTAAAATCAATCTGTTAACGTATCGATTCGCTAACACTTTTAATTTATTATATCACATACTATTATATAATGTATATACAATTACTCGAACTTACGTTGTTTATTATAGTACCAAAGGACTTGTATCATCAACCAAAACGATTGGAAAATAGAACGAATAAAATAGAACGATTTCCGTGTGCAGATAACTTACTCGGGGCGTGCTTATGTTGGGTTTGACTTATGAATTCTCCTGGACGATGGACGATGGGCAGCCGACTATCGATATAATAAAATAAACTGTCAGCGACAGCCCGCATAAAAATGCTAAAGAGTCTCATCGTCCACATTACCGTGCAGATATTCCAAGAAAATCAGAGACCATCAAACACCATCTCTTTCAAGAAAGCTGTAACACGTTCATAAAAATTCTTAATTTACGATACCAATCAATCCAAGAGAACGATTATATAATTTTATGTAAATTCGAGTTTAATTAATGTAAGAAAAAGCATATGTATATATAGATACATATATATATATATATATATATATATATATGTATATAAAGTTACATAAAAATAATGCGTAAAGAAAACAAAAGTAAAAGAAATTATTATTAAATAAATTATTTATATATACAGAAGAAAAGATAAATAAAAAGAAAAGTGCGAAAGGATAAAAAGAAAGAGAAAAAAAATTAATATATATTATTCTATAATATAATTTTCACTGTTTTGCTGCCTCCATCATCTTTGATAAACTGAAACGTTTTTCTATTTCAAAAATTTGTTTTATTACTTCAAGATATTTATCACACACACACACACACACACACACACGCGCGCGCGCGCGCGCGCATGCAAAGAAATTTTAAAAATAAACTCTTAGAAAAATTGATTCATACTGCAACCGAATTATTATAAATTATTAGTAAATTATTATAATTTTAGAGTATTTATCGGAAAAAAATAGTTTCTCCTGATTATTATATTAATGCATTGTAGAAATTATAACAGAAATTACACATTTATTATTAAATATAATAAATAGAATAATATTAAAATGAAATTTTTCAAAAATTATAATTAATAAAAATAGAAATACCTCTATTTGTGAAGAAACAAAAATTATTAATTATTATTTGAGCTGATTTAAAAAAATATAAATCTTTGTAATTGTATTTATATTAATAATTATAAAACAATACTTTTAAATTATAATAATCTTCTTTCCAACAATATCAGCCTCTTTCGGCCCATCCACACCACACGTGCAATTATCGTGCAAATAAGATCGCGAAATTAATTGATAGCCTTCGATGCCACCACAGAGCCGATGCATTGACTCTACCGAGATAAAGACACGGGATATACTTTTTAATATTCTTCCGTGATCGCAAATAAGCAATTATTCCACACTTAGGGCAGATCATGTTCACGATTACTCAACATTTTACATTCCATTCTATTTTTCTTTAATAAACAAAAACAATTTTCTTATTTAATAAAAAAATTCGAGTTAATCGAGCTGATTAGTAAATGGCAAATAAATATTTATGTAATATATTATGTAATATATTATGTATATACATTATATGTATGTAAGTATATGAATTTTTTACAGTTTCAAAAATAAGGGCTAATGGGATTAATTCTTATCTGCGCGGTAATTACTCTCTAAATAGGAATCAGTGTATTATTCAGTGCTATACTGATTTGCAGCGCTATACTTATAACTATGATTATTAGTGAGTATTCACTGTTCCTCAGCGATTTTGATTAAGAGGGGAGTACTTTCACTAATCAGAATCAGTATCGTCACTGAAAGACAATGCATATTTCACTGATTGATATAGTTATAAGTACAGCAGTGAAATTTCACTGATTTCGATTTAGAGAGTAGTGTGCAATTATTTAAAAATACAAATTCGTAAATTTATTAATTTCCAATCAAAACGTACGTGTCGACTAACTTTTTAGCCATCATTAGCAATAAAATAAAACAAAATTTCGACCTGTGTGAACTGCTACAGCTACAGAGCTGAGCTGTTCAACGGTTCGTTCAAATTGTAATACATTTCCAAACAGTTAGAAGGCTGAGTGGCATCAAATTTGCGTACCTATATCTTAAATGCAATTAACAATGTCAAGATACGTATACTAAAGAGAATATTTACTAACGGACAGCAGCCAATAGCATCGAAGTGTACTCATATCTCGCAAGATTCAATTAAATTAATGATAACAAAGAACACATGGTCAAATATTAAAATAATATGAAAAAATAAATACTAAAACGGATATCTGGTTTGTAATAAAAATCGATGATTGCGAAAAGTAAATGTCACCCATATGATCGAACAGTGTAAATCGGAAAGCAAATAACGTAACTATTTTCGAAATTTGAAAGTATAAAAATATCACAGATCAAATGTTGTTATAAAATCATGAAATTATATATTATTAAGGCAAAATATAGTCATAATCTAAAAAACTCGCTTTGTAAGTTAATATTATTTTTTTGTCGTTCATTATTTCCGAAATTAATCTTTCCAGTTTCTTTTTACATTCAAAATCTTCACATTTCCCAATTGAAATTATTGAATATATTGAACGCAGTTATTTGAGCGCAAAATTAATTGGTAATGTATTTAACATTAGTAACATATGTCGTATCTGTCCTCGGACGTTTCGACTTGTCTTCAAGTCATCTTCAGCGAGAATGTTAAACCAATAAAAATCAATCCATATTAAATAAACTTCTAAATCCCCGACACAGCCGTTAGTGGATCCACAATTCATAGGGTGTATTCCTCTTCAATATCAATTGCGCAGGTTGATATCTTCTAATATGCAATTCATTTAGTCGTTAAAGTTTTAATTACGTAATTATTAAAATGTGAATCTAATTTACCGGCTGCGTTCAGGATCCCAATACTAAAACAATTGTAGATAAAGCACCATTTTTATCATACAATGAGGCGATAAGACAAGTGATCGCATCGACAATAAATGTATAACTGAAGTCAAATTATAATGTCACAAAGTAACAGCATTTATGGGTCGTCATTGCAAACATATACAAAATAATTAATATTTACAGGTCAACGTCCTGATGATGTTTTTAGTTTGTTTAAAATGTTAACATATTGTAAGCATTCTGTATCGGATTGCAAATTAATCGGATTTTTCTGATATTGATCATTTCCGAAATCAGTCTTTTGTAATGCTTTTCCTTGTCTAAAATTAATGGGTTATCCCAATCAAAATCATGGTTGAATTCTAGCCTGTGATCCGTAACAACCGAATAATTAGACGTTTTTTTATTTATATCTTTTCTGTGTTCAGAAACTCTTGTGTTTAATCTTCTATCGGTCTGTCCTACATACGACGCATAGCAATTTTTACAAGATAACTTATACACGACATTTTTGAATCGATCGGTAGACTATCTTTTTGGGCTCTAACTATCTATCCTAACTTATGGAGGCTGAAAATAGGCTAATTTTGATTTGAGCCTATTCGTTATATGTTTGAATTTGTCTGTCATATTAGGGGTTAAAGGGGTATCAAAAATCAACCTTTCCTCCTATCGTCATTAAGGTTGCCTAAATTCGGTTTTTTGGTTCGTTTATTAAATAAAGTTTTTAACCTCTTATGACATTTTAATATCCCTAGATGTGGTTTCACTATTTACGAATATCCCATTAAATTTAGTCATAGAAGAAGTTAAGAATAGATGGACTTATATTGAGAAGGTAACAAGAATATCAAGTTCTGAATTTATTACGGCAATACTTTGTATTGACTCCAACTTATTTTATTTTTGATAACATGATTTATAAACAGACCTTTAACACACCTATGGAATATTGTATTAGCCTCCGTTATCTCCAATTATAGCGAATTTAATTATGCAAGATTTGAAAAATAAAGTTAAAGAAGGCATTGGACTTGAACTCCTTTTTTTCTTCGCTATATTGACGACATTATTTTATCGGCTCCCATAGAACAGGTTAATAATATATTAAATAATTTCGACAACATTCACGAAAGATTATAGTTTACAATAGAGTTAGAAAAAATCGATCTATCAGTTATTTGGATACATCTTTAAAATTAATTAACAACACAATATTTGTTGATTGGTTTCATAAAGAAATTTGTTCAGGTAGATATCTGTCATTCTCTGGCCATTATGTTATAAAATTGGGATCATTTACATTTTGGTTGATAGAGAAATTTTATTGTCACATCCATTTCTTTACTAAAAAAATTCGATCAACACATTGTTGGATAATAGTTAAGAGATTTGATTTTTAGTAAAATGAAATATAGGATAATAAAACTGATTAAAAAATTTACATTAATAAACCGGAATCAGATACCAAAAAAGCTGATAGAAAGATTATTGCTTTCTCATATCTTAAAAATGTTTCTGAAATAGTTAATTCAGCCATCGACAAAAATAAATTTTTAATAGGATACAGAATTTTAAACAATTTAACCGGATTCATAAAAATATACAAAGATAAAAATTCAGTGGATTCGAGCAATGTCGTATATAAAGTTTGTTGTAAGGACTGTGACGCCTCGGGCAGACCAAGACAGCTAAAGACGAGAATTAATGAATATGCTAAAAATATTAACTACGATAAATCCAAATATTTCGTTATCATTAATCATGTTAAAAAAAAACCATACATTTGATTGGCACAACAAAAAAATTCTAAATTTTGAAACTAATTATTACAAAAAATTAATTTTAGAAATGGTACATATAAAATCACAAAAAAAAATGGAATTCATTCTATCAGTGATATCGAATTGTTGGCTTCATTGTATTTTAATTTACTTTCGAAAATTTTTGACAACAAATAATAACGTAAAAAAAACAAACATTGATGTATAAATCTTTATTACATTTGGTGATCATGATTGTTCTTGTGCTGCACTGCGTCGTGCTCATAATCAGTCCGTAACTAGATCCGACAGCGTTAACATATCTTTCACTTTGGAAATTAAACATCTGACAACTCTTTTATTAACACTTAATTCACAAACTTAAATAACAATGATTACTTTAACAGCCTTAATTTTTTAAAAATTGGACAACAATAACTATTTTAATGGCCTTCACAATTTTGTATTATACGATTGGAAAAAACGTTTACGATGATTAAAAAAAGGTTTCCACAATTTGATTGGAGAAGAAAAATCTGGTAAATTAAATTATTTTACAATTATGTCAACTCCTCCGATGCTACTCTAATATAAAATATTTACATATATACCTCTATATATCTAAATATACAATATGTTAGACGTTTAACATTTATTTTTAATTGATTGACTCTATTATATTATATTCCTTATGTGACACTCAGTATACGTTTTTAATTACGGCTGAAGAAGACTACATAAAGTTGAAATGAACATGTGTCCGCGTGATTTGTAATAATTAAATTTAGAGAAATTTAAATTAATCAAAAAACGCTGTTATCTACGTTATTTGCTCATTAGCTTAGCCTTTTTGAAAATTTAGATCCCTCAGTAAAATCGTTTTTTCTGTGTATACTCAATCTACTAATTCATTAATTTATTGCTCTAATTCAATATTGTGCTATCTTTAAGATATACCAAATTTAAATTTACTTTCTTTGAAAAAAATAGTCGAATTAATATTTCTATTTTATTTCTGACATTAACATTATAACTAAATTAATCACACACACACACACACACACACACACACACACACACACACACAAAACTATAAATTATAAAAATTATTATATTCCAAAATCACACATACGCACACACATTATTTAAAAATATTTCAATTTTATATTAGAACAGCGAATTATCTTTATACCTAAATATACGAAAATGTATTATTGCAATCATGCGCTGCAATGATATGCGCCGGTCACTCTCATGAACATCTCGATGATAAATGCAATGTCGATAATATCACCCACGCTCTTCCCGCCTCTGTAAATCATTGCCGAAACATTTAACCTTGGCATCGTATACAAGATTAAGTTGATCGCAAGCCGCAGAATCAATTTATGCAAATGTATGGATCTTGTAGCAAAAGGATGATAAACAATGCAATTATTCATAGTATTATTAATCTGTACTATTATATACTATAAAGTACAATATATAAAGGAATATATAAAGGAATATATGAATATATAAAGGAACAAAAATTTTATATTCCAATATAGAGTTCCAACATTCCAATATAGAGTTATATATAATGAATGATCAGTTTTAACTAAAAAATACTCAAATCACAATTATGATCTTTTGATGAAATGAACATTGTAATTTTTATTTTTGATCTAATATGAAAACATTATATATTAAGAGATTTTGTTGCGATATCAATTCGAATATCTATAAGATCACAGTAGAACTGTAAAAGCAGCGCAAATGAAAGAGAGAAATTCAATAAGACACACAATAGTAATAACGATCAGACAGGTCGGCTCGAGAGATGAAGGTTGTATCGCAAGTAGGCGGAGCTATAATGCCAGGCACTTCAATCGGGAGAGATGCGCGAGGTGCTTACAACTGGATGCCCTCGCCAACTGGATAGATGTGTTTTCCTCATTGAAATTATGTAAAAAAACTTCGCAAAAATGTCCTTTTCCATCATAATATCCCGTCGCGCGATCATCGTCACCTCATTTCACATGTTTAGAACAAACTTTGTCCCCAATACATTGTAAAATTCACACAGCAGGGATTACTCTATAAAATTATAATAGACATTAATAGTTTTTATTTCTTTAAAACTGGACTTATCATATTTAGATAATCATAACTGTAATATTATACAAATTATTAATAAAAAATTACTAAAAGAAAATTCTTAACTTGAAAATTTTAAAAATTATGAAACTTTAGCAGTACATGGATGTCCTGATATGTAAGATATCTATTTTCTGCTATCTGCCTGAATTTATCATTGAAGAGGTCAACCTCTAAAAGTTAGCATTTTCTTGTTTTTGTTTTCTTATTTACTAAGAAAAGGGAGTAAAACAAAATTTTATAAAAGAAACTTATTTGTTTAATTAAAATTTATTATTAAAAAATTTCAATAGTTTAAGGAATTATAAAAAATGTATAACTGAAAATAACAGGAATATATTTTCAATATTCTTATATTTTCAATATGACTTTTTTATTATATTTTATAATACATTAATATATTAATATGTTTACACAAAACTATAATAAGTTTTTAAAGATTCTTATAAAACCTAAAAATTATAAATTATTCATATTACATTAGTTACAAAAATTATAAATTATACATATTGCGTAAATTTATATATTTTAAAATGAAACAAAATTATTTTAATTGCAATAAAAATGTTATCAATAATAATTAATGAAAAATATTCCAGATACTCTAACTTTCTTATTTATGAGCATATTTATAGAAATATAAATTTAGAAATATAAAAATAAATAGAAATAAATGTTGAATTTTGTAAAAATATTTTCAATTCATATCTAAATAAACTTTTTAAAAAGTACTAATAAATTTTACATAATATCTTTTAAACATCTTTAAACTTTTCAATTTTATGCAATTTATATTACGATAGTATTGTCATATAAATACAAATGATATCCAATTAATTATTTCTGAATGTATGTAATGTCATATGTAACAAATTGCATTGTTATGCATACATACAGAAAATTAATTAATAATTATATTCATTAATTAATATTAAAAGTCTCGTAACAGAAGATGATACAAAAATTTTTTTATTATGATTTTTTTAAAAGACTCAAAAAGTTAAGACAAAATCATAGTATTAAGACAAAAGCATAGTACTTAGAGAATTATGTAATAGTATATACAACGTGGTATGCTTAAACAAACACAAAATGCACATTAACAACAAACATTAAATGCAGAATTTCCATAGAATGAAAATATTACCATGTGATCTTCGCGGTAGATCGCACGCACCATCATAAAGAAGGGAGCGAGATGAAGGGAGTCTTAAAACCGTTAACGATATCACTCGTCAATCACGCTGACGGTTGGTGGCCGATGTGCAAAAAGGCGAAGAAAAAAGGAAGGAATTATACCGGCGTAATGCCGGAAAATGCGATCAACTCTGCCGTCAGGCAAATACACGAGCGAGTCTTCCTAGTTGCGACTCGCATGAACGATCATGAATCAAATCACTGTCTGCTTCTCCGTCACAACGATAAAAGTAATTCTCCAAACGAAGAATTTTCGCATCGTGTCTCCATGCTTTGTATAACACAATGTCGAATCAGACTCAAAATCTCGATATCAAATTTACAAAAAGTATAACGTATTTTATGTTTTATTATATTATTTTACGATTACAATATTAATTAGATAATGACATATATTTAAAAAAATTAGAATTAATAATTAATCACTAAATAGTTTTTAATACTTATATTTTACACACGCACACACACACACACACACACACACACACACACACAAATTTTAAATACAAATTTTTTAAATTCGAGAAACTGAAGCTCTAAGATAAAAAAATTTTCGATGTAAGTCATTCTTTTTCTAATTACATGAATTAATTTATTTTATATACACATGCAAATCGAACGCGTTAAATTTATAATTAATAGACATTTTAATATAAAGGCCAAACTTGCCCATATTTACTCACTTTAACTTTAAAATTTGAATCAGATTTTAGAAAAAGATAGAATTCTATTTTGTAATTTTAAATATTAATATTTTAATATTTATATAGATGGATGTAAGTATAGATTTGAATGTGTGAGTGTAATGTGCAGGTTTGTAAGTGTCGGTATGTGTGTGAGTGTGTTATTTGCACGCTCGAATATATACACACACATACATACGCACATACGTATATACACCTGTAAAATGTTAAGTAAAGAATAAAAATAAATCTTTATTTATTCTTCCATTTCTTTATTATATATTTAGTATAATAACAAATATTTTTCTACATAACTTTTGCAAAGTTTTCGTTGGAAACAAAAGCTTACAAATTTGTACCTTGGATATATCAAAGTTAATAAATTACGTCGCGCAAATTTGTACATAGATAGATTTCACCAACGTAATATATTTTCTTTTTTTAATATCTTCTCAGATATTAAAAATATTTACAAATAAGATAAATAATAATATTTCTAAATGTAATAATATATGCTTTTTATCAGCATAAATATACTTTATTCATTGCGACATTCAACCCAACATTAATGCGACCCTGACATTTATGCAAAATTAATTATACATATAACGTGTAAATATTTCAACAATTATATCAATTAATTTTTTATTCAACAACAGAAGTTTTTTAAAAATATGTTATAAAACATGTAATACAAAAATTTAATAAAGATATTAAAACACAACATAAAGTATTAAACACAAGAAATTCAATAAATTCATAAAAACACAAAATAAAAAACACAATAATAAAACAATAATAAAATTTGATTTAATTTCTTCACATCATATTCTCTTTAATTAACCTTTGATATTATTACTCGTAATTTAATTCGAAATAATAAATTAAATATAATTTTTTAAAAATAGCTAAGAGAGATCTATTTTTCTTAATAAAAACACATGCAAATCTGTCGTGAATATAGTAATGGTTGCAATACCGTTACTTGGAATATTGATATATCGCTATTCTAAATTTAAAATATTAGTGTTTCAATTATCGATATTTTGACATTTATTAAAAATATATACAAATTTTATATTTAAAATAAAATGAAATAAACAATTTTTTTCTGATAATGTTATTTAATGCATTATATTAAATTCTTATAAACTATAAAAATTTAAAAGAATTTTATTATTATCTTTAATAATTTTAGAGAAAACAACTTGTTATATTACAAAAAACATTATTACACATCTTATTTTATCTTGGATATGTTATACATATAAAATGATTTAAGATAACCGACACATATTCATTTATGTGTTTATCTATATTAAGAAAAGGATAACATAAAAATATATAAAAAACTGTTCTAGTGATCAGTTCAAAAGGAGATATAATGTATGATGTGACAATTAATTTAATAAAAAATTTAAGATACTCCAAGTTTATCTTCATTTTTTAACAAAAAAAAATCATGTGATTTTATATATATATATATATATATATATGTATATCTTTAATTATTATATATGTATAAAATAATATAATGAAGATATCAAAAAATTGAATACGAGAGGTTTTATATTTAATACTGACATATAAAATATGAATTCTCACGTACAGCATTTCATACTTTCGACTTCTTAATTACCTAATAAAGAAAAGATGCCAAATATATACGTACTCCTCGAAAAATAATTGTTGTACAACTATTTTTCAAAAGATACGACAATGTCTTGCGCCCAAATGTACGCGTAGCACAAGACCGCCACTTTATGTGACCGACCAATTGCGAGTATTATACCCGAAATTATCGGATCTACACGCGCACGCACGCACGCACGCACACACAATTAAAATTTTAAATATATTAAAAAATATATTAATAGATTTTAAATTAATTTTAGAATATATTATAAGCGCATATGATAAAGTGTGCAATTTGGCACTTTAATTGTCGATTAAGCTCGGAGTAGTGAATTGTAGTGTGAGAGAAAGAAAAAGATAATGTAAAATTATGAAAAAGACAACATTTTCTGAGCGATGATGAGACATATTTTAATGTAAAAATTTACATTTTGGACTTTGCGCTATATATTACCGCTCATAAAACATAGAGAAAAAATAAAAACATTTTTATATATTCGAATCCAAGCTATCGATTAAGTCTATAAAAAATTTGATTAGTTTAATCATTATTAAAATAATCCCAGGTACTCATAACTGGTCGGTTCACGTAGATATATCAAGGTATAGGAATCCAAGACTCGTTGGCATAGTTTTCACAATTTCGACATTTGATCTTTTAAACAACTAATTATTAAGATTACCTTTTTACTGAGCACACTTGAAATAACTCGAACGGACAGTACTGGCAAAAATGTGCGTACTTAATTCGAGAGTTAACTCGAGCAGTGTCACATTTTATGTTACCATAATGTACATGCTGAATAAACACAAGCAATGAAAAATAATCTCGAAAATATATATACCGGAGCCAATAATTCACTACAATTTTTATTCGTAGAAATACTTCACTGATTGTATTTATTAGACTATTGTAATTTTGTTTACATTTTATATAACTTGAGAAAATAAAATGTTTTTGATACTTAAAATTAATTAATGTTTTAAAAATTAATAAAATTAATAAAATTAAATAAATAAAATCAATGTTTTAAATACTTCGTTTTTTAGCCCCATACACGTAAGTATAATACATAAATATATTCAAATATTTCCGGATATTTACGGATTAAGAAAAATTATTCTTTTTTATGATTTTTTTCAAAGAAAATGTGCACTAAGAAATTAAATTGTATGATAGAAAGAACTTTTCTCTACATTTTTATGACAAGAATGATTCTATATATCATATAATTTCTTTGTAAGTGAAATATAAACATTGTGCATTGTAACCAACTTGCCCGAATGTGGAGTAAATTGATATTTATTTCACAATATAAGTTATATGACAAACTCCATATTAAATTAATGAAATGTAACAGAAATAAAAAATAAATAGCAGATATGTAAAGATTATTTTTCTTAGTAAAGACTATATATTTTTTTTTTGTTTAATAATCGAATAGCAAAATGCTGCTTTATATATATATATATATATATATATATATATATATATATATATATATACATGTATACAAAAAAGCAAATGTAAGCTATCTTAGATGTAACTTGTTTCAATTTTTAGAAATATTAAATATAAAGCGTTTTAAGTTTTACTTGAATATGCATACACTTTTCACGCGCATAGTAACAATCAAGCTGACCTTTCCTTAAAAATGAATCAACGTATTCAATCCTTACATATATTTGATTTTAATAATTTTATTATAACAAATATTGTTAGTACTCAAAATAATGTGTCATATAATAAAAACTTCTCTTTTAATTTAATAATACATCACTTAGATTTCCTTTCTCAAGCCAAAAACATTAATATAAAATTTTAAAAATTTATTTGCTTCCTCTTAAGTCATATTTTCTTTTTTTATTGTAATACTTGTTTAATTTAAATGAAAAGAACAATATCTATGTTATAAAAGAGATATTTTGTGGTAATTTTTCATTGTTTCTTTGTCATAAATACATAAATGAAACACAATACTAATTTGCCTCTTGTGCCAATGAGTCTCAGTCTCCTCTATACACATGACGGTTTCGCGTATACTTGGCGCGAGATACTATCATTTATTATATTATGCACAATAAGAATTATAAATCAACTGAAAAGAAAGAAAAATATAATTGCGTTTAAACAAAATACAATCTTGCGTTACAAATACACCAAACAATATAGTCATAATCGATTTTTTTGTTTTTATGCATTTAACTACTTGTAAGATAAGGTCAGGAAAAATATTTTACGTAATACTTTATTTTAGGTCGCAATCAAAATAATTATAAAATATCTCCTGAAGCATCCATAATAATTTAACACTTTAATTAATAATTTAATATTTTTACATGTAAACAACAATATAACATAAATAATAAGAATTAATTCGTATAAAGACATTCTACGATTCCATTTATAAAAACTAATTTTCCTTAATTTCTCTCTTTAATTTCTCTGCTTGCAAAATGATCGATAACATATAATATAATGCTTTTCTTCAATCTAACTTTTTTTCATTGCATAATTTAATTTTGAAATTTTGCAATATAAACAATCATATCGATTACATTGTACAAATCAATATACACAAAAATCAGTATATACAGGATAAATCAAATAATTGGAATTATAATTCTTATTTTATTGAAAATAAAAGAAAAATAGAAAAATTAAATAGTATAACATGATATACTTTACTATTGATTTGACTTTTTCATAAATGCAATGCACTAAAAAAATACAAATTTATTTTATTTGAATATTTTTTTACATATAATTCATGATCCTTTTGAAAATTCCACAAGTATTAAAAAGTAAGGTAATAAAAATATTAACGTACAACAAAAAAGGAATTAATAATTTCTAAAATATTTTATTTTGAAACAAAATGCGGATCTTGTAAAATATCTTGTAAAAATTTCATTTTTTAATAACTGATTCTAGTCAATTATGGAATAATAAGATAAATTGAAAAATATAAAAAAACATAATTACATTTAAAAAGAAATATCTTCAAAATTGAATATTTTTATGTTATAACATAACATAAAAATAAGAAAATTTTATATTTTATTTATAATAAAAAAATATTAAATTTTATTTTATTTAAAAAAATACAAAATTTCGAAAGCTATTGATTTTTTTATTATTTTACCTTAGTATTTTTATATACAAAATATTAACTCGTTTTTTTTACTAACAGATTTATCTATATTTTTATTACGCTACAATTACTATAAGAAGAATTAATTAGAAAAAGAGATGTAATCACACACTTTTTTATATCATTGCACTTATAAAAGAAGCAAATAAAGCATAAATCTTGTTATATCATTGAATCTATTTATACATTTTTCTTTCTTTCAACAAAACGAAAGCTATTGTACAATCTGTTTCAATTGAACATGTGCACGCAATTACTTTGTATGAATTACTTTGTATGAATTATTTTGTATATTACATTATTTAAACAATTACTTTATATGAATTATTTTGTACATTATATTATTATATTATACATAGTCTTGCCATAAATTCTGTCATCAATTCTCTAAGCAGTAAAATCAATATTTTGACACATCTTGACTTATTATTTATGACAACGTAATAAAACAGCATTTAGTCATCGAAGTTTGTATTCCCGACGAAATGGAATCTTTATAGAAACTATATTAATCTATATATAATCATATTATTTGAAGTGAAAAAGAATTTTCGTGATATTTTTAATAAATTGAGAAATATAGTCAAGCGCAATCAAAAAGTTCAAAAATATAAGTCATACAATAGACAGACTTTAAGAGACAGTATCTGCAATCAATAAAAACAAAATTGCTGTTCATGCGATGCATTAACGCATTTGATGCAAAAAATCGGGGATGATAAGAGAAATAAATATTCTAGCATTATTAATATTATTAATCAAGATTTATAATTGGAGAGTATAAAAGATGACCATTCATTAGCAAATAAACTAGAACAAATCGAAAAGAAAATCGAAAGCATTTCATATGTACAGAAATGATTCCTATTTTTATTAAAATTAAAGATTAGCCTTTCGACAATTCTGATTTGAATTCCGTTGTGATTATAAACTATAAGATATATTAAAAAATATAAGAAAGGCCTAAAAGAAAACATAAATTTGGAATTATTAAAATTAAGCATATATGAAGAAGTAAAATTCTTAAAGTAAAGCGAAACACAAAATTCTTCTAGAAACCATACATGCAACGAATAACAAACCAAAAATGTTTATAGGGTAAAGACAGCGGATATAGAATATAAATTTTTAAATTAATATTATTCCGATACAAATGCATATTAAGACTTCTAATAAACGTAGAACTTTTAAGCAATATGTTTGCTATAACATCCAATAAATGAAAGTCTCCGAAATTTAAGTCCAACTTCAATATTTACAAAAAAATAAAAAGTGAGAAAATGAGGGGCGTAAAAAAAGGGATATAATATGGAATACTAGTCAAATTTGGAACAATAATAAATAACATAAAAAATAAAGTGCAAATTAATTTTTTTATGTAAATTGAAATCGAAACTGTTCAAAAATCATACGTTTACTGTAGCACATAAATAACATTACATTATGGACAATAAAATCAAATTCTAAATCGTTAAATTATTAAAATAAATATTAACATCAAAAATATTCTTTATTACTTATAAAAAGAACAAAAACGTTATATTCTCTACTCTTTATTCTATAATAATTTAATTATTCCATATTACCAACACATCTTAATATGACACACAAACTCTTCCCATTTCAATAAAGAGTTACAAATCGCAATTAAATGGCATAATATTATTCATGCAACATTATTATAAAAGCGTCTATATTCTATAAACATTAAATAACTTATATTCAGCTTGTAAGAACACTTTTTAAGATAGTGCTATTACATTTCCAGACGCAACAAAAATAAATAAATGCTTATATTAGAGAAATTAGTTGTCGCATCGAATTTATTATTTAATATGGCACGTTTGACAATAATTGCAACAACTTCCAGTGATTGCCACTAGAATACAACGCTTTGTATGAAAAATAAGCCTCTATTCCATATTAGTAACCTATTCCATATTCGCTGCCTTTACCTTACTTATGTTATAAAAATAAAGGTAAGTACTTCGAATAACTCGCACACGGCTTTAAAATTCTCTTTTGTACTTAAAAAAAAATTATATTATATAAAAATATAAAAATGTTATAAAAATATTAATTATATTAATCAAAATATATTTGTTATAGTTATATACATTCAAAGTACAAAGACAGAATTTAAGACTAGACTGTATGTACGTTGAATTAAGCCAATTAATTTTATATTTTCTTTTAATTAATATGCAATAAATTAAATGTGGTTTTATGTATTTTATACAATGTTCCTTATGATATATAACTTAATTTCTTACAAATTTGGTACAAAATTGATATGCCGTATTATGTAAAATAAAATAGCTACCAAAATAGCGGTATTATTTCCCGGTATTGCAACATTAATATAATCATTTTCTCTTCTCTCTTTCTCTCTCTTTCTTTTTCTTTCTTTCTAATAAAAATTTTCAATTTTGCGACAAAATAAAAATCCATAAGAATAAAATAGTAATAAATAGTTGTTATAATTTTTCTGGTGCATCTGGTGACTCTCTTTAGCGAAGACATCATTGTTACTCACTACGAATGATTCACGCCGTCCCTTTTGGCCGTTTGCGAAAGCGACTAGTGTCGCACTCGGTTCCTCTTAACAGGAACGGAGAGCATAACGCGGAAAAGCGAATGGCACCCCAGCACCCCGTGGCTGTTTGACTTAATTTTACGAGGGGTCGCTCAAAACGACAAGGGCAGCATCGGAAGGGTGGAATGCGCGATAGAGACAGCGGTGGCGGTTTAGCGGATAAAAATTATTCGTTTAAAGTCAAGAAGAAAGCGCTATAAAAGTGCAGTTAACTTTTCCAGAGGAACGTTTGTAGATTCTTCTCGCGCGTTCTTACGTGATAATAACTATAATTAAGTAAATAATCATGTCTTAAGCACTGAAATTTCGAAAAATTAAAGTGCCGACTTTTATACTGTATATAATTTTATGTTCCTTCTCTGAAGAGATCTAACTTTACTTAATCGCAATAAGAGCAACGCTGCAAAATGCGTTTCGATGAATGCAATGTAGCGGATTCTGTTAAGCTACGTCGTGATATTTTTATATAAGTTTAAAATTTGATTGATTTCGAATGAAAGACTGTCGCGAAAAACATGTTTACCTAAAAATATAGTTACAATATTTTCCATTATAGTACCATTGACATACATGATATACAGTATTATTCAAGGAAAGCGCTCACTTATAAAAATATTGATTGTAAATAATCGAATGTCGTAAGTCCTAACTTTTTTTTACATATAAAAAATGAATATAAGGAATATATATCAAATTTTCTCGTGAATTAAAAGAAATCTAAGAAAAAAAGAGCTAAACACTAACGAAAATCTGAACGCTGTCTCTCACTGGAGATCTTATTTTACTCGAAAAAGAAGTATATACGTATATATTATATGCGAGCAAAAAAACACCTGATATTTATGGTCCAGCTGATCGGCCGCTCCACTCGCAGATCGAATCTCACTAAATCACCAGTTGGTATACGCCTAGGAAGGAACTAGCCGCTTCTCCCTACCCATGGGCGGCCATAAGATTTCGATGTACAGTGACACAAATGACGAAGGATGGAAGAAGAAATCGATGAAAAGAAAAAGTTGAAGTCCTATAGTTGAAGCCTTGGCATAACCTGGCACGCCTTCTGAACGACGTGTCATATCTGAAAAACTATCCACGAAATAAAAATCTATGTATACATCATGTAATATAAATAATTGACATTTTTCAAAATGCACAATATGAAACTTGCACTGTTCAAGAGGATAAAAGTATTTTCGTGTAAATACAGAATATTCAATGTTAATATTACTCTATTACTCTATTACTACAATTACTCATTATTATTATATTATCATTACTATTATATTATCATTATATTATAATTACTTATATATAACTACTTATTATATTATCATTATTATTATATTATCATTATATTATAATTACTCATTATTATTAACAATTTAAATAAAATTGATAAAGAAATGTATAGATCCACGAATAAAATTCAAATAAACAAAAAAAACTGCCAAGAACAACTGCGTTTATTAGTGCGTATAGTTGTAGAATAAATAATTACAACATTAGTTCTGACGACAAGTTGGTGTATTTTGCAACAAACGAACGTTTCGACTCCAGATTTGAGTCCTCTTCAGTGCAGATATAAATATTATAAAGATTTAACATCTCAGATCGGTCGCTCCTTCGCACAAGATCAAATTGTAAAAGTCAATCAGGAAGTCATGAGTTTAAAACTATTTAAGTAATAGAAAAGTGAAACATAAATAAAAGGAAATGTAAATAAGAAAATCATAAAGTAAAATCAAATAAATAAAAATCATTATTATTATATGATTATCATAGTTTTGATTTGAAAGAGAAAGAAATTTCAAATATTAGGTATTTTTGAGAGATTATGTGTTCCAGTCAGTTTTGAAAAATTTTTGCAAAAAAAATCACGTTTATTTTAGAGAGAGGGATCAAATTATATTTTATTCAAAATATTTTCCAAGTAACTATATTTTTTTGCTAGTTATAACTTTTTTCCATTTTTTTGGCAATAAGTGAATTCCACGATAAAAAATGTTTGTCCTTCAAAACAATCTATTCATCGAGTCATTTTTTTTTATTCCTTCATGTTTTGAAGTGCTCAGCAAGGCCGTGTTGCATCGATCGAAACAAGTGATAATCTGAAGGAGCAGCATAGTCTGAATACGCGGCGTGTGATAAGACTTCCCATTCAAGTGCCGATAACGTATCTTTAACTACTATTGCACGTGTGGTCGAGCATTGTCACACAACAAAATCATCTTTGCGTTTTTTTTTAGCTATTATTGGATGTTCCTGATTCAAAGCACGATTTAATTTTATTAATTGTTGTTGATACACGCTCAGCAGTGATTGATTCAATTTCAGCAGCTCATAATATACAACGCTTTTTTAATTCCACCAAATGTATAATAAAACTTTCCATGAATGTTATGTTTTGAAGTTAATGTTGATGAGTGGCCTGGATCTATCCACGATTTTTTACACTTGGGATTATCATAGTGATCCTTTTTTTATCGCCAGTTATAATTTGATACAAAAACTGTTTCTTTTTGTGACGAGAAAGCAATGAAATGTAATAATTAAATAATTTTGACGAACGATTTCAAACTTCCATCAACTTCAAAACGTAACATGGAAAGTTTTGTTGGAATTAGTACATTTGGTGGAATTAGTCAATTCAGACAATTCATGTGCAATCCATTTGTCTTCTTCTTAAATCTTTCCCATTGCATATAAACGATCAGAAACAGTTGATTTACCAACATTTAATGCTTCAGTTAATTTTTCAAACGTTCGAGCTGAGTTTTCAGCCAACAATGCCTGCAATTCGGCATCTTTGAACCTTTTTGATTAATCTGAACATTCTTTGTCTTGTCAAAATTACCACTTTTGAATCATCCAAAATTACCACTTTTGAATCATTGAAACCAGTATCACATGTTTTGATAGTGCAAATTCAAAATAAGTTTCTGAGATAAATCAGTAAGTTTCGGCGGTCGATTTTTTAAAATCAAAACAGTAAAATAATAAATGACAAACATGCTCTTTATCATGTTCTATTTTCAATTGCACTAAAAAGTGTGATTATGTTTACAAATGCACAGGACATATGTCAAATTATTTGCAAAAATATCCATGTTTTTAAATGACGTATCAACTTTCAAAATATCTTAAAATTTGTAACTACAGCCATCTATGTGCCCTCAAGATTAATCAGAATAAGTAATAATATCTTAAATAATATTTTATTTGTATAAAAATTTATGCAATATTAGTTCTAAAATATACATTGTTAATTTTTGTGTATATAAAAATCTAAAATAAAGCGCAATTAATTTTTTTATTTCGTCTTTTCTGAATGTTCGAAACAGCAACTGATTTTATTTAATATTAACTTTATTGTAATATTAATTTTGGAAAAAATCAGTAAAAAAATATCTTATATGTGTATTGTCAGATTAAAAATTTATTTTTCTTTGTTACGCTTAATATTAAATGCTTATTGTTATAAACATTACTCAATGTTTATTATTTAGAAAGCAACGTACTGTACAGGGTACCTCGAGTATTTAGAACATTACTGTTGTTTTTAACGATACGAAGAAATATAAAAAGAAAAAGTTATTCATTTCGAAGGGGCAAATATTATGATAAGCAAAAAATTTTTCTCAAGAGCTTTTTTTTTAATTTCAAGATCAATGTTGCATATTTTTTTATATGAGGTGGTATATTTTTATTAACGTTGCAATGTAATTTATAAATAATAATTTTTGTTAACATAGCAATGTAATTCATAAAGAAATTTAACTTTATAAGATATTTTTTAAAATTAAAGATAAGAATAGTAAAGGCTTTCGATTTTAAAAAACAATAAAGGTTATGAATAATAAGGTTATTGGGAGTCTAGGCACAGATGTCGGCACGCAAAATAATTATAAATTAATAGTTTAGACACTTGATACTGATGTGATCTTCTGCACGTTGTATTTTGAACGTTTCAGCTCAGCTTTGAGCCATCCTCAGCAAAGGTAATACATAGTTAGTTATATAATTATCGAATTATTTGTCGCATGGGATGAGATTTGCTTTGAACAATCGAATTGAATAAACGACTCAATTTATCCATCATTGACCTTGAACGACATGATTCGCAATTGTTCAAAGCAGATCTCATCCCATGCGACAGATAATTTGATGATTCTTGTTACGTTCATTTTGAAGGTGTATGTACCATGTTGGTTCTCAATTAAAACTGAGTATTGCGGGATTGCCTACGTATCAGACACTTCAAAACTTTAAGGATAATGCGGAGGCAGTAAACGTCAACTGAAAAATCTGAAAAAAAGTAAATCATAGTAACATACTTCATGGTCCTCCATGGTTTCTGCACTCCGCTGATAGCGATATCAAAAGTTTTCCAGATTCGGGGCACTTTAATACACACACACACACATATATATATATATATATATATATATATATATATATATATATATAATTTTTGTGTACGTTTTTATATTTACATAATAAATTTGCATAATATAATGTTTCTTATATCTTTTATATAATAAAATATTTTTCCGATATTCATTTTGCATTATAATAGGAATCATGAAATATCTAAAATGATCTAGTTCGATATCGATTGTTATTCTTAAATTCGTATTAAAATCATGTATAAAAACCTATATTTTTCTAAATAAAGCTGTATGGACACACATGCATACACACAAAAATATACAAAAAATAATTAAATTATGAGTTTTATACATGAGTTTTTTAATGATATATGATGGTATATAAAAAATTATAATATTTCTTTAAGAATTTGTAATAATTATTTGACACTTTGATTATGTTCTTAATTCGTGTCAATTTAATTTTTATTACATGAGCATATAAATTTATATTACATGTGTAAAATAATAAAAAGTATTTTTCTGCTATTTTACAAAAGGTATTATTTAATAAGTTAATCTCTTATTTGTAAAAAAAACGAAATATGCGCTTCGAATTTAACGATAAATTTACGCATATTTAAATTAAATTTATGACTTGCACTTTAGACAATCAGTCCGTTAAGTTTGAGAATCAAGTTGCGTTGAACTTGTCGATCGTGAAGATGTGTATGCAGTAAAAGGGAGTAGGGTAGTTTGATCTGATTAGAGAGTATCGATCGTCTTTGACGAGCCGATTATTCGACTAGGTCAGGGTGGCTTTCTTCTGGGTCATTACACCAGAAATTGTAATTGTATCGCTTATTCCACAAATAGCATCACTACTTGTCACTTTTTTAGATTGTAAATTTTCATTGATTTTATATAACATTTATAAATTGAAAATTCTTTTAAACTTTTTGTCTAAAATAGTCATTAAGGAAAAATGTATGTGAAAATAATAAAATAATTAATATAATATATAACATTTATTTATATATTTATTTCGAAAATTATTTATTCTGTTCTTAACATATTATAAATTAAAATGTAATAAAAATCTTTTTAAACTTTTTTTATAGATACCTAATAATGTAATATATGTTTTTCTATTTCAATCTGTTAAATTGTAACTTAATTATTTACATTGCAATAATAAAATGTAAAATTAATGCTGAAAAGAAAATTCTCTTATTGGGAAAAATAAAATTTTTTGTTAGAGAAACCATTATTTGGCCAACTCAAACAAAATTGGGTCAAGGTAATTATCTTTTTATAATCTTTTTACATCCTTGTGTCTCTGCAGATTTCATTTATTTCATTTATTTGACGAATGTCAATATTTATCGACGAATCTCAATATTTATAAATATGTGTCATGTATATAAATAAGGTTAAATGGGGTAGGAGCCGGGGTTGGAAGCATGGAAAAAGTCAAGGAGAACAAAAAAGTCTTATAACATTTTGCAATTTTCGCAATAGTTAACAAGTTATTAATTATTAAAAATCGCGTATAAGCCCGGCCTACTGCCTAATGCAAGCGCGCGACGAGATGCGACCGCTCTGCGATCGTGATTACTAGGCATGCAGGGAGTTGTTTATTACAAGCGGCAATGGCTATGCACGAGCGGCGCATAACGCCACTGGACTGAACTGGATTCCCGGAGATGGATTCTGAGCTGTGATAGTTCCTGACCTTATTTCTATCACAAAATAAAATTTTCTAATAGCATTGAAAAATGTTTTGTGTGTATGTATGTGTGTAGGTGTATATGCATATCGTAAAAAATATCAATTTTTCTACTTATAAAAGCGATTATTTAATTTTCTTTTTTTCTTTTAGTAAGTAATACTTATGTTTAACAAAAAATTTTCTTTGAAATTAAAGAACTTTTTTTCTTTAAGAAAGAAATTTTTTTGATAATACTCTTAAAATATACTCATTACTTTACTTGAAACAAATAATATTTACTTAACATTTTTCTCTGTATATATACAAACATACAAATTACATACTGAAAGTTGACTTAATATACGAGTATTTAAAGTACATATTTGAATTAAATAAATATTAATTATTTCAAATATTTCATAAGTTGATATCTGCAAATCTTAAGATTAATTCTTTAATTAAGAATATTAAATTAGAACAAATATTTGATTTTGTTCATTATTAGACCTTTCTTCGATAAAATTTTAAAATATTCTACGAAAGAATATAAATTCTTTTTCGAGTACATGATAGCGCACTATCATTTTCTTGCCACAGAAAGAAAAAAATAATTATTTTTTTACTTGCAATCTTATATCATACGCCGATTGTTATTCATGTACGCACACGCAGAAAAATGTTATTCTAGTGCTAAGAAAATTATACATTTTATTGTATGTGTGTACAGAGAAAAATGTTAAGTAAATATTATTTTCTTCAAGTAAAGTAATGAGTATATTTTCAAACTATTATCAAAAAAATTTCTTTCTTAAAGACGGAAAGTTCTTCAATTCCAAAGAAAATTCTTTGTTAAACATAAATGTTATTTACTAAAAGAGAAAAGTAAATTGAGTAATCGCTGTTATAAGCAGTAGCATTGATATTTTTCAGTGACATGCATGTACACTTACACAAAACATTTTTCTATGCCATTAGAAAATTTTATTTTGTGATAAAAAAAAAAAGAAACTATTACAGCTCAAAACGGGAATTCAGCGTTACGCGCCACTTGTGTGTAGCCATTGCCACTTGTAATAAACAACTCCTCGCGCGCCTAATAATCACGATCGCAAGCCGGATGCATCTCGTCACGCGTTTGCATTAGCCAGTAGGCCGGGCTTATACGGTGATTTCTAATAATTAATAATTCGTTAACTATTGCGAAAATTATAAAATGATATAAGACTTTTTGTTCTCCTTGACTTCTTTTATGCTCCCAACTTTGGTTCCTACCCTATTTAACGGACACTCGTCATATATATATATATATATATATACAGGGTGCGCCGCGAGAATTTTGACACCGCACATAGGAAGGTGGGATCAAGATGAACATAAAAATCCCATACCGTTTAGCGATTTTCGCAATAATAATCAAGATATTAATTTTTGAAATTGTACTAATGAGAACACGCCGAGAGAAGCGCTCTAGCCGCTTGAGGTATAACCCGGCCCAGTTTACCAAACATTGGCTGTGGGCGGCACGTTGGAGAGGCAAGAGCCGTTGCTCGGAGCTCGGCATGCCTCCCCTCTAGCCTCTCCAATGCGCCGCCCACAGCCATTGTTTGGTAAACTAGGCCGGGTTATACCTCGATCGGCTGGAGCGCTTCTCTCGGCGTGCTCTCATTAGTACAATTTTAAAAATTAATATCTCGATTATTATTGCGAATATCGCTAAACTGTATGGGACTTTCATGTTCATCTTGATCCCATCTACCCTCCTATGTGCGGTGTCAAAATTCTCGCGGCGCACCCTGTATATATATATGTACACGGTGTCCCGAAAATGATTCCAGAAATCAACATCACCTTATAGAGCACGTCGAAACAAACAAAAAAGTCCATTGGCATATATCGATTGGATGCATAATTAAAAAGTTATTAACAATTAAAAATTGCATAAATAATCCAATCAGGAGGCGTGGCCGATAATAGGCGATACGACGTGCGCAACGTGTCCTATATTTATTTTCATGTACTTGTATGTATCCTCAGTGTTTATTATAAAATATAATGTCAACATGTCATGTGTTATAATTTTAACAATAACATAATATTATTGTTATCGGTAAAAAATTTTTCATGTAAGATTATATAGTCTGTTCAACAAGAAAATAACCGTCGTCATTTTGTAAGAAGTTACCGTAGCGCCATTTTTTTAAAGGCTGTTTGAATCTTTAAACTGTGTTCTTTTGCGCAATAAATAGTTTGCCGGCACATTGTGTTATTGTTGTAATTAAGTTTAGTATTTCCACAATGAGTGCAAAATTCCTGAAGCAATACGAGGTAATATTTCTCATAAATCATCCCAAAAAACCAAAATTAACAAACAAAGCAGCTGCAAAGTACATGCGCAAGTCTGAGTCATTCGTCAAAAAGTGGGTGAAACGATATTTGGAGGTTGGGAATGTGGACGACTTGTCAGAGAGAGGACTTTCGCGGTTTTGGTTGTCTCTTCTTATTTATGAATAACTTAAACGCCGAAAAAATACGATCCATTTACAAAAAATGTTTATTAAAGTCTGCGGAAAGGTTTTTTTTAGTAGTGACGTAACAAGCTGGATGCTGCAAGAAGACAACGATCCCAAACATCGAAGTAAACTATGCACTGCGTGGAAATTGCAAAATTACGTTACTATGATGAATTAGCCGGCAATGTCCCCAGATGCAAATCCAATCGAAAATGTGTGGCCGTATATCAAAATGAAACTTAAAGGAAAGTCTATGTATATGTTAAAGTAGCTTTTATTCCAAATTAAAAAAATATGACGCTTTTTACCAATCGAATATACACACAATCTTGTTGATAGTATTCCAAAATAATGTAAAGCAATTATCGATAATGGAGGTGATTGGACGAGAACTAGGTAATTGCGCATTAGCTACAGTCATGTACTTTGATAAAGAAACAAAAAATTAAAATTTTAATTTATTTTAGATTATGGCCGACACTTTCTTGTTAAAAAGACTATATATAAATATATATATATATATATAAAATATAAATATATA
>JANQDE010000132.1:242154-294045 GCA_037157785.1 Cephalotes varians
TATACAGGGTGGGCGGCGAATTAATTATCACTTAAGGTAATCCGATAGAACGGATTAAAATAAGTGAAAAAGTCTAATGTTTGGTGGAAGTCGGTTCAACAATAAACGCGGTATTAATTTTTTAATTCGGGCAAATGAGAGCGCGCCGAGGAAAACAATCAAGCCGCCCGAATCGTAGCACGGCCCAGCGGGCCAGTGTGTCGAGCACAGGCCGGCGCGTGGGGAGAGAGAGACGGACACGACGGGCAGCGCATCCCCTCCATTCTCTCCCCACGCGCCGGCCTGTACTCGACACACTGGCCCGCTGGGCCGTGCTACGATTCGGGCGGCTTGACTGCTTTCCTCGGCGCGCTCTCATTTGCCCGAATTAAAAAATTAATACCKCGTTTATTGTTGAACCVACTYCCCMCAAACATTAGAYTTKTTCACTTATTTTAATCCGTTCTATCGGATTACCTTAAGTGATAATTAATTCGCCGCCCACCCTGTATATACAATATACATATACAGGGTATCAAGCAACGACCACTGCGTCTCTCGTGTGCAGGTAGAGGACGTTGAACTAAGTTGAAAAGTTCTCTATTATTTTGCAATTGACTCAATAGTTAACGAGATATTAATTTTTGAAAATCGCTGAATGAAGGCATATCGTACATACATCGTCGAGCGCTTGCATTTGGCAATGAGCCAGGCGGAAGGCGGTGCCTGACATTCTATATAAATATACATAATTAAATACAAAATATGTCTATATATATATATCTTTATATACTTTTTGTTTTGTAAAATTTGTTTGGTACAAGAAAAATAATATAATAATGAAAACACAAAAAGTAATTACAAGAATAATTTTTGCATTTTCTTTTACAAAAAGTCAAATTAAAAAAAATAAGAAAAAATTGTTCATATATAATTATATATAATAATCTATATGTAATTATATAAGAGCAATTTTTCCTTACTTTTTCAAACTTGATTTTTGTAAATTACTTGACTTTTTGTAAAAGAAATAATGTAAAAATTATTCTTTTAATTATTTTTTACATTTCCTCATTAACATTTTAATAAACATTATTTTTCTTGTATCAAACAGTAATTTTACAAAAGAAAAAAGGATGAACATATATGGACATTATTTTGTATATAATTATATATGTTTATATATGTATATTTATATGTATTTATATATTCTTACATGAAAAATTTTTTACTGGGACATTACAATACACATTACAATATATTATTTTAAAAATTATAAAATTAAAACTATAAAATTATAAAAATAAATAATTATAAAAATAAAGAAATGAATGTATACAGGATCCCATTTTTTCTCATGAACGGTGGATTACCTTGACGTGTGGTGTGAGAGCTCTGGATGAGGCGCTAAGGCCTCTTGAACTTCTTGGAGTGTTTTTTAAACACTCTAAAAACGAAAGGAGATCGCGCCTCGCCTGGCTAAGAGTCTATCCCCTGCCATGATATCTCCAATAAACCCCGGTTTCGTCGCGTCCCGCTATGCCCTGGAGGTGAGAAGAGATCATGTCAGGGTTGGAGTCCGGCGACTTCGTGAGGAAAGCTCGATTTTCCAATCGTCGGTAGGGGAAGGCAACCCTGACTACAAATGCCCGGTGGTACGGCACCGATAGGGAGAGATTTGGTCCCTGCTCGTAACATCCACGAGTGTTCCCGCAGGCGGGTCGCTGGAGGTGGGATGTTCCCTGCCAAAGAACCCAGGCCACCGGGGGGCGATGCTCCGCCATTCATTGGAGGAGTTCTACCGATGGAGGGCCGCCGGGATCGCTCGGAAATATTTTGAGGCAGGGCCGGGAGGCATGGTAGATGTTATCTTCGACGCCTGGGAGGCAGGTCATCCCTCGGGATAATTGCCGGCCGTCCCGGAAACCGGAGCGACGGTGCCGGAATCAGGGGGCCGAGGCCGCTCAGAAGTATACGTCCTGGTAGCTGCTTTCCGAAATATCCGGGTGGCAGTCCGTTCCTTAGAGGGCAGAAGCGCTGATCCGAGGAAACAGTGTGCTGACGAGGAGTGCGAGGCCGCCTCTCCCAGGCAGGACCCGCAGCTCGGCATCCGTTTTGTCCCCTGTCTCCGGTGCCGTCACGGGAACGTCGGGTAGACGCTTGCCTGCCGAAGGGAGGGAATCTTTCCCCTCTGCGAGCGGGCGTGCTGGTCGCCGCGGCGGGTAAGTCATGGAGGGGGCATCGCCTCCATTGCCCCAACCGTCCGTGGCGCCACCTGCAGCAGTGCCCGTGAGGTCGGAGGCGCGGGATCCCCGAAAACCCTGGGAGCGGAACTTACCCCACCCAGGGCTAGTAAGGGACAGGAACCCTGTGCATCGGATGTCCAGCCCAGTGCCCGCAGTATATGCCAGTCCCACCGGGGAACCCTCTCCTAGTAATGGGGGAGGTGAAGGTACACCCGGGCGGAGCCGCTGCAAGAAGTGGGAACAGAACAAAGATGGATCCTACTTCAAATAGGGAGGGGCTCGTTTGGACACGGATCAATTGGACACCACCAACCACAGCGACCGGTGCCTAGAGGCTTTCCACTGTTCAAGCGCGCTGTGAGTGGCTCGTGTTCAATCGATTCGTGTCCAAACGGAGGCCACCTCTTCAAATACAACAAAAAACAACAACAACATTACCACAAATAATACTTCGACGACATGACAAATGCCGATGATAAACACGGTTGAGAACAGCGTGAGAAAGGACAGGGTGAGAGGAGGCGAGGAACAGTACCGTTCCAAGTTCTTCGTCAAGCTCGGACCGAGATCCAGCAAAGCTGGCAGAGAAAGCAGAGGAAGAAAGAGATCTAACTGGAATAAGAACAAGATCCAGATCTAGGTCATCGCGCGATACATTTCGCGACACATCACCGCACAGCACGTCGCGCGACATCTCTCGCGAGCTCTGTCTCCGGTTTAGTATACGTCAGCACACTGTAGTCCGGACAAAGAAGGGTCCAGGAAGGGATGTGAGGGCGAAGAGGTAAGCACGGCAAGCATGGGGCTTTCTGCGTTACCTGTAGCCCAAAACCCAGATACCCTCAAAAGAGTGAGGGGTTCCACGAATTCCTCCTCAGAGAGTGATATGGGCGAGGATGAAGACTCAAAAACTCCTGCTGGACCGGGAGGAAGACGATTGAGAAAGGCAAGCAAAGCTTTCAATATAAAGAAATTACCGGTGATAATTATAGTAATACATAAGCCGTGTTGAAGCAATAAAGAGGTTGAAGCAATAATGAGGAGAAAAAGGTCAAAAATAACCTGTAAAGATAGGAGCACTTCCTCCAAATGACCGTGAGAGATCTCCTAAAGGAAGAAAAAGCAGAAGAACCTAATTGAAGAGGCTGAGAACCAGCCAACGGCCGAACTTAGTAGCCAAGCAAGGAAATGTATAGGTGAGATAATAAGGATCGCCAAATCGAATAGAAACCTAAAAAATACTTTCCAAAAAAAAAGAATTTGCTCAATACGGCGACCATTACCGCGAGTTACCTAGAAATACTCAGAACCAGAGCAAGTAGGACAGCCGAGCAGGCTTACTCAGAAGATCTCAAGGCTCTAAGAAGAGAAATGCAAAAACTCAAGAACAAAAGAAGGAAGAGAAAATAAATTCCGTCAAAAAAGAGCTAAAGAAAACAATGAAAAAACTTGAGAGCGAAAGAAAGAGAGCGCAAAAGTACAAATCTCTCGCTCAAAAAATGAGAAAGGAAGTGACTGAACTTACCCCTAAAACATAAATATGTATGCGTCAGGAGAAGAAAGAAAGGGCACACGAGAGAAACTCTCTTATTTCTCCACTCCAATGGAAGAGGAGGAGATAACACCAAAGAGGGTCTTACCGACTCCAGAAGAACGTTCAAAGAGTTCCCACTGAAATCGCCGATAAAGGAAAAATAATAGAAGACCATTCTTTGGTCGGCCATCGTTAAAGTAGTGACCTCAAGGGAAAAAGTGAAAAAAGTGAAAAAAATCAATAAAACAGAAAAGAGGAAGACTTCGACTGGGACAAAAGGGACTGCCACATCGATGCCAATAATAAATAAAACGGACTCTAAAAAGAGTCCCCTTCTTCCAATAAGATATAAGCCAAAAATGCCCCCTCCTCCTACCAAAGGAGGGGCGTCAGAGGCTAGAAAAAGGAAGAAAAGAGAAAAAAGAAGAAAAGAGGAGAGAAGAAGCAAGGAAAAGGGAAAGTAGAGTGTCCACGGTGTCCACTGTGTGCCGACGAACACCTTAAAAGGGGAAGGAGGCGACACAGAAATCTAAGGTGCGCCTCCCCATATCCTTCCTGCCACTTCTTCCACCCTGGAAAAACAAGCCCCTTCCGAGACTTGGACCAGGGTATTAGGAAGGGGAGAAGGCAACAGCAAAAGGTCTCACGCCCGGGGAGACCTGCCGTCACAACCATTGACTCTACTTAGAGAGTCACAAATCCTTCCCGCGGGGGAGGCGGGAACCCGAGAGCTAAATCAGGGCCAAGAAGGCCTCCGCGCACTGCCACTATATCAATCACATGTAGTCAGGGCAATTACGCGGAAGTAATGAAGCTAGCAAGATTTCAATTAGACCAGAGGACCTAGAAGTAAAAGAGATCCGCTTTCACAGAGATACTCCTGCTAGAGATACCGGGAACGGAAAACAACAAGGCCACTGATGCTCTCGCGGCGAGCATGAAACAGGTATTTGCCAAGGAAGGAGTGATGGTGGACCAGACCGATTAAGATGGCCAAACTGAGAATTTGGGACATCGAAGACTCGGTTTTGGAAAAAATGAAGCCCTTGCCAAAATTGGAGGGTGCAATCCCGACAATATTAAAGTGGGCCCAATCCGTAGAGCCCCGAATGGCACGAGCTCAGCGTGGGTCAGGTGTCCCCTCACAGCAGTCGGCCAATTAACAAAGGCCGGAAAAGTTAAATTGGGGTGGGCAATGGCTCGCATCAAGGTTCTGCCCGAACGGTCCCTCCTTTGTATTAGATGCTTCGGCAAGGGACACGTAAGGACGGCATGCCCGGGCCAGATGAGGCGATGCCTGTTACAGGGGGGCATAAAGCAAGCGAGTGCACCCCCCCCCCCCCAGGTGCGTCATATGTACGGAGGCGGGATTAGCTGCTAACCATCGAGTGATGGGAAAGGCGTGTGGAGCTCCGCAACGCAACAAGAGGAGAAGGGGGGAGGGACTCAGAACCGAGATGCCGAGACCACCTCCGGATTCTTCGGCCGCCCACCACTTCTGATACCACCATGGAGGTGGAAATACTACCTTCTCCTTTCACAAAGGACGAGAAGAAGAAGAGCTGCAACGGAAGCCACTAATGTGGCGAGGAAGGAAGAAAAAATGGCCGTGCAAGAGGTCTCCATTGTTTCCCCAATCTCCGACAGTCACTCGGTCACCAAGGTAGACGAGATCACCCTAATGGAGACAGAGATGGAACCCTCAAGAGACAAGCTCAACGGAAACCCCCCTCCCCACAGAAAGGGGATAAAGCAGTGGTCGGAAACTTGATCGACCTCGAAGAAGGAATAGCTTAAAGTCACAAAATGGATAAAGCTGTTACAAATAAATTTGAACCACGCCCGCCATGCGCAGGATTTGCTTGCGCAGGTCATGGCAAAGCGTGATTCGGGTCTTGCGGTGGTGGCGGAGCCATATCGGATTCCGCCAAATCACCCCTACTGGGCGGTGGACTATGGTAACACCATCGCCATTGTATGGAGGAAAACCAGGCTCCTCCTTCCCTACCAGACCATTAGAGGCTAAAAGGGTCTATGTGGTTGTGGAGTGGGGACACCTAGCGGTGGTCGGGGTGTATCTTTCTCCAAGTCTAAGTCTCGCCCAATACGAAGAAGACTGAGGTAAATAGAGGGGTGCATACGGAGACGCACCTCTGCCTCGGTCATTGTCGCGGGGGATTTTGTTAATGCTTGGTCTCAGCTATGGGGTTCCCGGGCAAACAAAACAAAAAAAGCGAACAAACAAAAAGGGCAAGACCCTGGAGGAATGGGCGGCGCCTGTGTTGCTTGAACACAGACTCCACGAGCACATGTACGCGAGCAGGGGGAATCCATAGTGGACATCACCTGGGCCACTCCCCCTATTGCCGCAAAAGTCAACGATTGGCGGGTAGTGTCAGAGATATATTCATCTTTGGATCACCTTTATGTAGAGGAGGTCTTCGACGACCCCCCCCCCCCCCCGGTGCTCGGACGCCGTCAACCCCGAGATAGAATGTCAATTACCTTGATGAAGGCAAATTTGAGGCAGTGGTCCTCGCGGGATCACTGCCACAAAAAGACGACTCTGGGGGAGGGGGAACGAGGCTACAAAAGCTGGTAACCCGCGCCTGTGATTTTGTGGCCCCCGGGTTAATCCCTGAACGCGCCGGGCCGTTTACTGGTGGGGAGAGGAGCTGGCACGTTTGAACCGGTTCTCCTACCAGGTCTATAGGACTTTGAAACGAACCTGGCGCAAAAGCGGTGGCCCCGCGAGGATCAATAGGGCTGCGGCTAGATATAGGCGAGCGAGTCCCTCAGAGCTGCGATCAGCACAGCCAAAGCCAGGGCTTGGGACGATCTTATCCAGTCGATAGATGAAAATCCGTGGAGGCGCCCCTACCAAATCGTTAAGCTCAGATGATGGGTGCCCCCATATACGAAATCGCTAGATCCCCCATTCTTGGGATGCGTATTGGGCACTCTCTTCCCCGAAGCTTCTGAGGAGAGCGGCCCGTGAAGCGAGTCATTCCCGGAGGAAGATCAAAACGGAGGTTGGAGGGATGAATGGGAGGTCATGACGGACGAGATGGGCGCTAAAGCGTATGCTGAAACGAAAGGCCGCTCCGGGACTGGAGTGGTTTTCCTGGCCGAGTGTGGGCTTATTACAAAATAATAAGAACCGACTGAAAAACCTATTCACAGGTTGTCTCAAACGCGGAGTATTCCCCCCCAGTCTGGAGGAGGGCCAAGCTGGTCCTTCTCCGCAAGAAGAGCAAGCCAGCCGATACCTATTTGAGCTACCGGCCAATTTGCTTGCTGGA
Source organism: Cephalotes varians (assembly GCA_037157785.1). Taxonomy (NCBI): domain Eukaryota; kingdom Metazoa; phylum Arthropoda; class Insecta; order Hymenoptera; family Formicidae; genus Cephalotes; species Cephalotes varians. The sequence continues at coordinate 249,216 of JANQDE010000132.1, forward strand.
CGAGGAGAACAAATTTTTTGAACGTATAATCGTCGACCGTCTTGTCCAGCCTGGAAGGAGATGATCCCGACCTACACGAGAGACGTAAACTACAGTACGGCTTCCGGAGGAGCCGCAGTACGGTGGATGCAATACTTCACGTGCGGTCCCTCACGGAGGCCAAAATACAGGAGGGCAGGGTGGTTTTAACGGTATCTTTGAATATATCAAACGCGTTTAACACTCTGCCCTGGGACTACATAGGGAGAGCAATATCATAATGCAATATCAATATTCCAATATCATAATGTCCCTCCCTATCTATATAGAGGGTCCTTCGGGACTATCTCCAAGATCGGTGGCTCGAGTACAGGGACAAGAACGGAATCCCTGTACACAGAAGGGTATATCGCGAGGTTCCACAGGGGTCTGCTTGGACTCCTACTCTGGAATCTCGGATATAATGCCATGCTGACAACAATTATCCTCTCTCTCGGCTGCACCGTCGTCTGCTATGCGAACGACACCGTCATCCTTGCGGAAAGGACTGGGGAGAGGCAAAGTTGCGAACAGATGAGACTCTGAGCTGCGTTGTGCGCTACATTCGCGGCCTTGGTTTAAATGTGGCGCCCCAAAAAACGGAAGCCGTTTTCTTCCATACCCTCCGAGGGAAGTCACCGAGTATGGATATTCAGGTTGCGGGTGTGCCCGATCGGGACCCAAATAAAATACCTGAGCCTCGTATTGGACAGCACCTGGTGCTTCGTCGAGCACTTCACTCAACTGGCCCCGAGGATAAACAAGGATAGACGACGTTCAGTTTTTGCCGACTCCTCCCCAATCTTGGGGGACCGAGGACGTGCGCCATCTATTTGCGAGGGTCGTTCACTCGATCGCCCTATATGCGGCTCCAGTTTAGGCTGCAGAAGCTCTGGCCTCCCGGCAAATACAGGCAATAATTTACAAGCCGTACCGCCGGGTGGCCATAAGGGCGATCAGAAGGTACCGGACGACCTCCTGGGGGCAACGGTTCTGGCAAGATTCCTTCCGCTAGAGCTCCAGGCGCAAATGTATGCGCAAGTTTATTACCGTGTGAGAGAGCTCCGGGAGGCCAATCCGAGACCATATGAGTAGTGAAGCACCAGGCTCGGCGACTAATGATAAAAAAATGAGCAAACTGGCTGACCCAACCGGGTCTAGCCAGCCCACGAGTCGTTCAGCCCTGCCTAACCGAATGGCTGGACAGGGAATGGAGCGAGTTGACGTTCCGGGCGACACAGGTGATAACTGGCTATGACTGTTTCAGTCAGTACCTGTGTTGCATCGGACGCGAGCGCACGGCGCAGTGCTGGCACTGCGTTTCGGATCGAAACACGGCGCAACATACTTTAGAAGAGTGCCCAGCCTGGGCGGAGGCGCGCCGTGCCCTGGTCCAGGTGATAGGAGCCGATCTCTCGCTTCCCGCGGTGATAACCGCAATATTGGGGAGCGAGAGAAGATGGAAAGCTTTCCTGGCATTTTGCGAAGTGGTGATGCAGCGCACAGAGGATAACGAGAGGGAAAGAAGAGGAGAAGGAGCGAGAGGAACAAGTAGGGGCGGTGAGCGACAACCCTGGCGTCCCCGCCCTCTCGCCCACTTAAGAGCATAGCGATGGGGAAGGATAACTAAGGTCTATGATCTATCGTCCCCCCCCCCCTCTATCCTGCAAACAGCTGGCTGAAGAAAAGAGAAGAAAGGGAAGAGGGGGATCCCTATACAAATGAATCCCCTCCTCGCTTAAATCCTCCCCCCTCAAATTCAGTCCCCCTGGGGCAGAAGGAGAGAGAGATAATAAGAACATAAAGGCCCGAGGGCCGAACCTATGTAAAAACTGCGCGAGTCCAGGCCCTTCTGGACTGGGGAATCGGGCGAACGAACGGGGATCTTTCGTTGCCCAGCTAGACCCCTCCCCCAGAGACAGAGACGGGGAAGAGGTGTCCCTTCTCCGCCACACGTGAGATTGGAGGGCGTAGGATAACGCGCCCTCGGGCGAAGGGATGAGCCAGTAGTCTACAGATGCGCATATCCCGACTCACTCCTGAAAGCGCCAGAGGCCGGACATCTGCAGCGGTTTTAGTGGGTAGGTCCCCGCCCCAGTTAGGGCGGGGGAATCCCTCATAACCTTGCTCTCCTCCCCCCGGGGGGGGGAGGCGAGGTATCCATGATAATTTCCGCAGCGTAAACAAAAAAAAGGATGTCCTATTTTAACTTTTACACCAAAATATTTCAAAATGTAGAATGATTTAAACAAAAGTTGTAGAATTCGAAGAGGGTACTATTAGTTTGATCTTGGTTGGCGCCGTCAAGGTCAATTAAAAGTTACTTTGAATTTTTTAAATGAAACCCCTTTTATTGCATTATTATAGAGAGAGATCTTTCCGAAACGCTATAATTTAATTTACTTTGGATCAGCTGTTTTAAAGTTATCCAGGTTTATATAATATCCAATTAACAAAGATCGATGATTAATCCTGCTAATAAAGACAAAATTGAAGGATAATCCGGCCAATTAAGACAAGATTGAAAGGTAATCCAGCCAATGAAAACAAGTTGGATAATCGATGGATAATCTGATCAACTAAGGCAAGATCGGAGAGTCAAAGAACTTTGTTTAATTAGACCTAACAATTTTTTATCATTAATGTTAATTTCATTCTTCTGTTCTTTAATATGAATCATTTTTAATATTAAGTCTTTTTCTATTGGAGTCGACGTCAACTATTATTACAATACAAAATTATTAAATATATATTCAACTGATATTCCAAAAAGGTTCTCGAGCTCTTACTTCTGCAAATTGTTACTAAAGCATAATTTCTGAAATGGTAATTATGCAGAATAGGGGAGCCACCTCCGATTTGAATAATTTTTACATATGTTGTCAAGGTCATTGTCCCGAGTAATAATATGAAAATTTTAGGCGGGGGTCGTTGTTTGATAAAAAGTTACAAGGGGGATACATTTCGTGGGAGGAGCAGGAGAAGCCCCCCTGCCTACACGTTTCAGACGAAATGTACGAGTAGCCTCCGTTTGGACACGAATCAATTGAACACGAGCCATTCACAGCGCTTGAACAGTGGAAAGCCTGTAGGCACCGGTCGCTGTGATTGGTGGTGTCCAATTGAGCCATGTCCAAATGGACTTTTTATGTGAAAATTATTCAAATCGAGAGATGATTTTACAATTACTTCATAAACACAATACTTTATGTTTGTTCCATTTAATTATTTATTCATTTATATTTTCATTTATTGAATATGTAACAGACATTATTTCAAAAAAAGCGTCCAATCTACTTTACTGAATTACCAACCACAGCGACCGATGCCTAGAGGTTTTCCACTGTTCAAGCGCTGTGAATGGCTCGTGTTCAATTGATTCGTGTCCAAACGGAGGCTACCCATTATAATTACAAACGCAGAACACATGTTCATACATAGGATGTCGAGAAATTGCATATTGTTCAGTAGACTTCTTTCCTTTGTAACTTTTTATCAAACAACGACCCCCGCCTAAAACCTTCATATTATTACTCGGGACAATGACCTTGACAACATATATAAAAATTATTCAAATCGGAGGTGGCTCCCCTATTCTGCATAATTACCATATAAATTCTTGTACTGAAAGAATGGCGAGTTATTTATATAAAAGAATATAATTAAATAATATAATTAAATAAAATAGTGGATATCTTGCTGACTCTTGGCGAATGCAATAGGAATTGCAGACGTGGTTCCCATCATTATGATGAACTATATTTTAATCGTCGCCATTCAAGTGCTCGACAAGTAATAAATATTGAAAAATGAGCTCGCAGAAATACATTACATCGTTAGAGATAAACAGGCTTCCAAACAATAATGACCCCTGGATAGTTTTGGTCCACTTCAATCTACACATCAGTATTCGGCAAATAAAACATGAATTAGGGATCCCACGATCTATGGCTCATCGAATGTTACAATCTGTACAATGCTATCCTTACCACATCAACAACCTGGTATAGGAATTGAGTGAGAATGATTGTAGATTGAGAGTTCAATTTTGTAGATGGACACTCGGTGCATTGAAACAGAATCCAGACTTGTTTTTGGAATGTCTGTTTCAGTGACGAAGCAATTTCATAGCAATAGTCTCAATAGACACAATAGTCATTATTGGTTACCAGTAAATCCTCATTGATATCAAGAGATGTTTAGTCAGCATTGTTGGAACCTTCACGTTTGGATTAAAATATGTAATGGTTAAATTATTGGCATTTTTTTGAACATACAATCAATAATTCAATTTACTTAGACATCCTCTAAAATCATTTGCCAATATATTTTGAGGATGTTCCATTGGATGTCCGTTAGAGACTCTGGTTTCAACAAGATGGTGCTCCAACACATTACTCTCAAGATTCGGATTTTTTTTAGATGAGTAATATCTAAATTGTTGACTAGGACGGGGAGGACCAGTCTTGTGACCTCCGAGATCATCAAATCTCAATCTTCTTGATTACTATTTACAAGGATATGTGAAAGATGCTATATATCAGGAAGCATCAGTCACGAGACTAGACAGATAAAGTCTGAGAGAGAAGAACCTGTCAAGCAATAACGCCGCAAATATTCACAAGAGTCCTATGGAACTTTAGATATAAACTGAATTTGTGCTTGGAAAATAACAGTGCACACATTGAATATGTAATTCCGAGGATGATACGTAATGACGATTAGACAAAGTATCTCTTGTCTTAGTTGACCCGAATCATTTATTGGTCTTATCTTATTGGCCGGATCATCCCTCGATCTTGCCCTTATTAATCGGATTAACCACCAATCTCTATTAATTGAATATCACATAAACCTCCATAACTTCAACGGTTGATCTAAAGTAAATTAAATTATAATGTTTTGAAAAGATCAAGAAGGCTAATAATAATGTGCAGTAAAAACTAAGGAGTTTAAAAAATTCGAAGTGACCTTGACCTGACTTTGGCAACGCTACCCAAGATTAAATCAATATTTTCTTATGTTCTCTTTCAAACCCTACAACTTTTTTTTAAAACATTTTTCCGTCTTTTAAGATATTTTAGTGTAAGATATTTTGGTTTGTTAAAATCGGATATCCTATATATCCTATATATCAAGATGAAAGAGAAACAGCAACATCAATTCAACTCATCCTTCCGTACATTTAAACCTGCTCAATCAATTTATTTTCTTTCAGATAATCCTTGAATAAATAAATAGATTCTAAGTAAAATTGTCACACAATTAGGAGATTTTCATTATGAGATTGACTGAAGGTAAACGATTCAAGTGGCATGTAGATTAAATTCATGCTTATGATGAAAAAGAATCCGTCAATCGACTGGTATCATTCTACTTCAAAGTGAAATACTAAGCCCATCTCAAGTTGCTTTTTATGGGAATGGACCAATGACTACTCTAGATACACCAACAATGATCAAAGATAACAGCCAAAGATTTCAGCACTAAGAACATCAGTCTGCTTGCCAATTCCCATGTAGATTCCAACAAATATCTGAGCAATTTTCATACTACCTGCATAGATCCACTCGTATTCGTCATCCACCTTGTAGAAGGTTAAATCAATTACACTAGGCAACAAAAAAAATATTTCTTTTTACCTCGCGAATGAAATTACGTGATTCGTAATCCTTATGCTAGACACAATCTAGGAAGGTAAATAAAACATTTCGGTCACGTCACATTTTTGTGAGAAAACGATTTATTTATTTTTTATTTTTTTAAAGCCATTTTTACATAATTTAAATTTATTTAGGACTAAAAAACGTACTTTTTTTTATTCGTTTTGTTTATCTCTTGTAGTCTGAAATCAAAGTTTCTCTGATTAAAAACCAGCAGTAGTCTGCAAGCATGGAAGGATAGATCTCATCAATGATAACGCTTCTCATTCGATATCTTGATGAAATCGCTCTCCGTGTTCATCACTTACAGTCCCCATATTTTCAGGAAAAAAATCTAAATGTATGCAGGAAAGGGAAGTGCAAAAAATGTATTTTCAAGGACATGTTGCATCCCATTTTATGATAAGCTTGCAATCTTTTCTCAACTATGTCAGCGTATTGGGGAGATTTGCAGTTTCCTAAAAACTTCTTTGTGACTTCGACAAACGCCATCCAGTCTTCTTTTTCTTCATTCTTTTACTTCATTCAAGGTTGAAATAAATGCCGGGTCTCTTATTAACTTTTTAACATCTGGGCCAACAAATACTCCTTCCTTAATTTTGGCATCACTTAAGGAAGAGAACTTTTCTTTTGAAAACTTAAAGCCTGGTCCGTCCCTGTTCATGGCTTTTACAAAGTTTTTAATAAGCTCTAATTTGATGTACAAAGGCGGTAATATTACTTTTAGCAAATCGACTAAAGACTCGTATTTAACATTTTTCTGTCCTGGAATATAAGTAGTCTTTGAAGGCCAGATTTTCTGAATATAATGTTTACTTCTTGCTCGGCTGTCCCATTCACACAAAAAACAGCAATAATTTGTGTAACCAGTCTGCAGCCTCAAAAGCAAAGCAACAACTTTTAAGTCTGCACAAATTGACCATTTATGTGAACTGTATTTTATTTCATTCAGCACTTGTTTCAGTACATCGTAAGTTTCTTTAAAATGGGTACATACGTCAGAGGCAAAGAAGGAAATTTATTTCTTTATAGAGCAGTACTTAGACGAGTCAATAAAGAGTCGCCACTCACGTGCCCCAGCTTAGCCATCAGACCGTCAACATCAGTCATACAATAAACTAAGTCTCCATCTTTTGAATAAAATTCCACATACGAATTGTGTGTTTTGCGCTATACAGTGACATTAACGTTGGGCTAAGGGAGATTCCATTGCTTTAATCTTGAATTCCGATTTTTCTTTAGGCAAGTCTAAATCTCTTACAAGATCGTTAAGCTCTGATTGACTAATCAGATGTGGAATTTTAGAGGTTTCAGGAGCTTGAAAGTCTTCATCTGCTTTTTTCAGAGCTACTTGAAATCTGTTCAGTATGATCAGGCGGTTTAGGCACTGGATGATCTCTCGAATGTGGAATTGTTTTTGTGACGATACTTTTGGATATTTTATTGTATGCTTGGATTTTTTTGAAAACTCTTTAATATTAGTGAGACAAAAGTAAGAGTCACTTATGCGATCTTTAGGTTTGCGTCATACTTCACTGGTTGACCAAAAGGCATACCTGGACATTTTCCACTGAACCAGCCCGTCAAATTTTTATGGCAAATAAGACAGCATATATGTGGCACCCAGTATTCATCTTGGTTACAAATGTTCAAATTAAAATATGCACTTTTCAATTAAATATGTAATAGACTTTTTTTGATTCTTCGATGTGTATAAACCACAAATATAACAAAATAAATCTGGAGAATTAGTACAAATACGTAACATTGTAAAAAATAATAATGTCAACTAATTTTTCATAGCGTTCTTGCAAACTTAAATGCTTTAAATTCACAAATCTACCCGCACAAACTAAAAAAATGTCAATTTTTGAATATAAAACATTCTCGCTGCTATATACCTCGTTCACACGATATGGTTTCGACCGTTCGACCGATTCGATTTTCTTGCCGTCCTTTCTAGTGGCGCATATATTTAAATGAACGTGTTCACACGATATCGCCGTCGACTGTATTCGGTGAAAAAACCGATCCGATCGTTTTTGTCATTCGGTTTTGTCAACGGAAACCGAGTCGGTCATTCGATTTTCAGTGGTGCAGTGGTGGTTTAAAGTAATGAGAGTGTTTTAGACGATTATTCTACCAAATTGTTGTACATGGCAGGTAATAAATATGTGTTTTCATTGTTTAATAACAGGTTTGCATTGTTGTTTGATTGTCACAGGAAAGAGGGGGTGTACGAATCGACCGATACGAAAAAAATCATACCGTGTGAACAGGCCCTTAGACGTGATAGAATAAAACTGATATTTTTCTGGTAATAGGAATAGTAATACCTACAAAATGCACGATATGTTTTGTTCGAGGTTTTTTGAGTGTTACCTTAACAGGAGAAGAAATGTTATACATACTCTCACTTGTAATCAATCAGGACGAGGATGCCAGGAAGAGATCCTTCTTTGCTTTAGAGAGTCTATGCTCTTACTTAACTCATGTCATCTATGGCTTATTGTGCTGAATAAAAGAAGATACTAGATTCGAGTTTTGTATGTACAATAAAAAAGTTGAAAAAAGATACGTTGTGTGCAATTGCATCCCTCTGTAGAATAGTCACTCCCAGAAAGAATACATACACAAAAAGAATTGATGCAGTAAATAAAGGATTTCAAATGCGACTAAGTAAAAGAATAGTTAAAGAGAAGAAAATGGTAATAATCAAAGAAGATTGAAAAAGAAAAAGATTCTGTAATAATTGAAACAGATGAAGAAACATATATTTTGATCCTGAGGAAAAAAAATTAAATGAATGGAAAAAAATGTCCTGTATTTAGTTATTAGTAATGTTAAAATATGTTTTAAACGCTGGGGATTATATCGCAAAAAATTGTGAGGAATGATATATGCCATAAGTGTGCAGGAAGTCACAAAGCGATCAAATATACGGAGACAAAAAGAAGATGTATAAATTGTATATTTAAAATCTGAACATACAACTTGAAGATAAATGATGAACATGACGCCCTTAGTCCAGAATATCCAACATTTGAGGGAAATAGAAGAGAAGAGGCTGAAGGGACATTAAATAGCAACTATAGAAGGAAGCGAAGCTAATACTATTACTATATACTATACAAATGCACAAAGTTTGATGGCGCATAAAGATGAAATACGACATCAGACTATGAAGAAAATGAGTAATGCGTTTATTTGTCGATAGCTAAAAAACACCAAATTGATAGCAAATTGAAGACAGTGAAGTGAATGTATCGGGTTATTGTATGATTAGATGTAATGCTAAAAATAAAAATACAGGAAATGTTGTTCTATATATAAGAGACAATATTAAATATGAGATAGTATTGGCGAGAAAATTACAATCGAACTGTTTGTTACGATAAAAGAGAAATTGTATAAAGATATGATAGATAATATACAATTCAGCGAGTGCACACGGTGAATTTGTAATATTTTTGAAGGATAGTAGAGGAATTGGTAGTAAAAGGAGAGAGAGAGAGAGAGAGAGAGAGAGAGAGAGAGAGAGAGAATATAGTAATAGGAGACTTTAATATAGATTTTATGATTGATTCATTTTATACAAGAAAGTTGCAAACGACAATGTTAAGCTTAAGGCTGAATAGTATGTTAATAAATCAATAAATAAAACAGTATGTTAACAAGAATTAACCAACAAGAATTACGAATATAATTGTTGAATATAATTACACTAATAATCATAGACTTAATCTTTGCTAACAATAAATTAGAAATATAGGTAATTCATGAGCCTAAAATTACGAATCATGCGTAGATAAAAGTTACTAAATACAAGTAAGTGAGGATAAATATAGAGAATTTAGGACTAGGAATTATAATCAGTTTAATGTAAATGAATTTATTAAACTTGTAGAAAATAAATTAGAGCAGAATCAAGGTTTAAGATATTAATGTGAGAGCAAAGAAATTTGTTGATAATATAAATGGTCCATTGAATGCTATAATACTTAGGAAGAAATTTAGAATTCCGAAAATATAAGAAGAAAAAAATGATTTTCAGATTAAATAAGAGAAACAGCGGCTAGAAGAACTAAGACATATAGAAAAACGTTATATACAGAGCCTTCAAGGACGTTAGCTGTCCAGAAGGATGAAAAACATCCACAATAATATCGATTCCAAAAATTAAAAAACTAAAGCAAGTGAATATAAGCTTATTAATATGCTATTAGTATTTGAAAAACTATTAGAATTAGTAATTAAAATCCAAATTGAAGTGTTTTTGGAAAATAATAAGATTATAACAGAACACCAGTCAGGCTTTAGAAGACAGTATTCGTATAAAACAACAATCCAAACTATCATGAATAGAAAGTAATATTAAATTATATATATAATCATAAATAGAATTAATGAATGGAAATTGATATTTAATGAAGAAAAAATGATAGGCAATTTTTATAGATCTTAAGCGAGCATTTGAAACAATAGATAGAATGATTAGAATATTATTTCAAATAATCGTGTTTTTTTTGCGCGCGCGTGTGCATACATATATATGAAAGGAAAAGAAGAAAGAAAAAGAAAGTGAAATCAAACACTTGAAAGAGATTAGTGAACAAAAGTCGGATTAATTAATATATAACATTAATAAATGCATAGGTAATGAGAGCAAATGCATATTAATTTAATCATTATGAATAAATTGATTGAGTTTATTCAATATTGAATTCTAAATGTAGTAAGTAAATAAAAAAAACATTAATACAATATTAATACAAAAAATTGAAAGTTTTATAAAAATATTTGTCTTATAAAATATATTGTACATTATATCTATTATACGTATAAAATTAATATTTTTTCATAGAAATAATATGTATTTTTTTATGTCAAAACATATAATATGATTTATGATAGTCTTTTTGTGTTAAAATAAATGTTATTCTGACATAAAATATGGAACACTTTGCAAAACATTTAAACCTCAATCTTAAAAAAAGTACAAGAATACAAAATGTCATCGATTATCTTAATATAAACTTGATTTACTTTTTTATCATCAAACATAGTAAAGCGATTAATTACATTTTTGTAAAAATTTATTCATCTCTTTTTTATGACTAAAAATTCAAATTCAAATACATATACATCTGCAAGCAAGTGAACGTGAGTATCATCTACAAGAGAAAAGAAAAACCTCTGAAATAGAGGGGTTATTGTAGAAAACAGAGATAGGCCACGATGCCAGCGTGACTTGACAATAAAGTTCATCTCACTTCCGGTTCATTCTCAAGATTCCTGAATTCTTCCCCTCGTCAATCGTGTTTCAACACTTCGACGCATTACGTAGCTTCGACTACCTTTCTGACTATCATTCCGGCTGGATCGACCGATTATTTAACAAAAATATGTAAGTTATAAAACATGAAACTCGAATCTTCAAACAATCTTTTTTCTCCTTTCTTCTATTCTTTCTTCTTTCTTTCTTTTTACAATAATATTATATTTTCGTATGTATAGCAAAAAACATGATAAAAAATATCGAATTTTACAGACACGAGCATATTTATGGTCATAATATAAGTAGCGACATTAATTTAGTCATAATAGAAAGCGAATGATTATATAGCTCAAAATAAATTAAAATGATAAAATAAATTTCTTTTTAATAACGCCTCGTTTTCAAGAAAAAAGATTTTGAAATTTAATTAAATACGCTTTATGTTAGAATTGTTTAGCATAGTCATCTTTTATCTTATTATAATATAAATGCACAATATTGTGTCTCAAAATACATAGGAATAAAATAAAAAGCATCTCTTATAAAATACTAACTCTTCAATAATTATTCTGAATTGTATTTTTTACAACAAAAATAATGTAAACATTTCACAAATTGCAATAAAGTTTACTTGGAAATCACGCATAATTATAGAGTGGGCCAAAATGATACAACCGAGAAGCAGATGATTCTACGGATTCTATGAATTAAAATAAATCAAAACAATATATAGAGAGAAACATTTCTTTACATTCGGTATTTCTAATTGTTACATTTATTTGATAGAAACAATATAATTTTAAATAATACATTATTTTATTGAATACAAATTTTTTAGGTTTATTGGCAGAAAAAACACGATTATTTGAAACAATATTTTTCAATGAAATAATATTTTCTTTGATCTATACTATAATAATTACTATAACTAATAAATATATAATACTAATAAATAATACCAAATATTTAATTAATAGAAAATATTTAAATTAGTTATATTTATTAGACGTTCCCCGGAAGTAATACCGCTAATATGGAGACATGGCGGAGATTGACTCGAAAGTAAAAAACAATATAGGATAGAATAAAAGGCGCAAAATGATGAAATTTTTCATGCAAGTTTTTATGTGATTAATTGGATTTATAAGTAAAAACCAATCATGTTTTCACTTATGCAAATAGCGGCTAGCTGCTTCATCTTCGTTTAGATGTTCGCAAAAGCGACGTGATAGCCACTCGTTTCACTTTTACGAAGAAGCGAATTGTTTGAAAATAAAATGCAATAAAATACAATAACTTTTATTGAAATAATAAAATAGTTTAAGCAAAAAAAAATTCAATTTTTTCAAGATAATATTTATTTTAAAGTAAAGATATATTATTTGAAAAATCACAGAATTATATTTTGGTTCAAACATTGATTTGATTGGACTATTTCAACGCATAAATTTTTTTGAATTTAAGAAAATTTGTTAAATTTAAAGAAATTCTCTGTGTATAGAATAAACTTTTTTAAATAATGTTTTGTTCAAGAAAAAGAACTTTGAAAGTAAAATTATTCATTTGAATAATTAAAATGACAAAATACATTAGAAACAATCCATTCTAATTTAATCCGCAGAATACAACTTTGTATATAACAACTAATGCTTTTAATAATATCAACTCAATAAATAAGAAATAAATAAATGAGAAATAAATAAATAAAAAATACATAAATAAATAAGAAATATTTTTACACATAAATTTACTCGTCCATTTTAAGAATTTTGATTGATTTAGGCTACTTTCCTTTTAGGCAACACAGTCGACACTTTTGATACAAATTTACACACGTCGCTTTCCATTTAGAATTTGTTTCAAACTCAGTCGACACTCTTCGACTCTGCTCGGGAGGAGAGTCGGAGTGTGTTTTACCGAAAAATGCATCGTTCCCGCTATATTTCGACAGAATCTGAACATATACTTGAGCAATGTTTATTAATATTTATGAAAAAATTGATTGATAAAAAATTACAATGGTAAGTATTACAGACTTTAATGTAATAAAATATAACGCAAATAATAATTTATGTTTTACATCAAGATTTATAACTTTCATTATTACATTTATAACTTATATTTGAGGTTAACTTTGTAACTTGATTTTTATAAATGTAATGTTTAAATCAGATCAATACAAATTGCCTTTATGAACCTACGCGGTTGTTACAGCGTTAAATTATTACACCAGATTGTCAAATAAGTATTTAATGCAAGGGTAATACATACAATTACAAACGTTTCGATTCTTGATGTGGATCCTCTTCAGTGTACAATGTTGTAGATGGTACAATACAGATATTCATCGAAAAATGTCGTTGCATGAATGTATAAAATGCAGTGGTGAGAAAGAACAATCGCATCTCCTTCCATTAGTCAAAGATAAGAAATTGAATCCAGTACGGTAAAATTTGTTTAGAGCGTCATCATAAAAGTGGAAGGAAGAGAGACTGTGAATTTGTTACAATCAATACCGAGTACAAAGCAACAATGATGTAATTTTGTAATGTTTAATATAAAGATTGAATTGATGTAAATTTCCTTTAGAATATTATATTATTTTTTTATATTTATAAGAGCAATTAAAATGATAATAAAACTCTATTTTTATAATATATTTCGACTGAAAATATTTATGCAATACAATATATTATACATACATTTATAAAAATTGAAAACACGTTTGAAAAGTTTTACAATGGATCTTGTAAGGTTAAATAACTATAAAAGTTCCTATATATCGCGTTTCATTTAACTGTGGCAAACTGTGCTTAAGTGTGTTAACTTGTGTCGATTTGTGTCTCTTAAAAGGAAAGCAGCCTTAGTTAATTTTGATAGTAAACAAACTTATTTACTCAATGTTTGTAACGAAAACTGTCAAATATTAGTCAAATATCAGTCAATAGCGTATTCAATTAATTTTTAAAATTCTTTTTCTTTCTAAAATAAAACTTTACTCAAAAAAATTATTTTATCATTTTAATAAGTTAATGTAGACCATTATATAAATAAATCAAATTAGTAAAGCAAATATGGTCGAGACTAAGCTTAATGTCTAATAATATTTCTATGTAAATTTAAATATATTTTTTAATTCAAAAAACGGCACGCCGATCTACAATTGTACTTTTGTAAACGCAAACCTACACCAAAATTAGAATAATACTAATAGAATAACTCCGTCCTTTACGCCGCGAAAGTCAGAAAAAATAGAAGGAGTGAGAATAATTTGCACGGAATCACTCTGTTGCATGTCGTTATATTATATTATAGTATTGTGTTCTGATTTCAGTTTTTTATTGTTAATATTAACAAAACCATTGTAATTTAAATCAATTTTCAATATGGTAAATGGCTTCAATCAATCTTATTACAAGCTACGTAAAATGATTACTGTAAGAAGTAAAAGATATTTAGTAGTTACTTCGTGAGTAGTTACATAGAGAAACAAGTATAGAGAAAGAAGTATAGCAAAATACAAATGTTTAGCTCTTGTAATCTTTGTTCAGCTTGATGTCTTGTATATTCTATCTATTTGAGATATATGGCACTTTTAGCGCGCGGAATTTTGCCGCAGTGCAGACAAATGTACATGTTTAGTCATATATTTTACCTGAGTATCCCATCCGAATCAAGAGATACGGCAGTATCTCAAATGTCATATATATATATATATATATATATATCGTGCGTGTGCGTGTGTGTGTGTGTGTGTGTGTGTGTGTGTGAGAGTGTGTGTACATAGGCCAAGACGCTACTGTGTATCTTTATGCAAGGCGGCGAGATGCGAGCATTTTCGGATCTCAATAACAACTAAACCGATCAAGTTCTAAGTAGACTCATTCAATAGCTTAGGTTTGAATTATATCATAAAAGTAATTTTATTTTTTCTCTATATGCTCTACAAGCGGAAATATTGCAACGCAAAGATCTGGAAATTTTTACTTTAAGAAACGTTTATCGTCGTCATTATCATCGTCTTGGGATGCGGTCAAAGATTCACTATAAATGCTTTGAAGCATTTGATTGACCGATCAGAAAAAAGAATTTTACAAATTGACCAATCAAAGAATGCTTCAAAGCATTCGCAGCATCACATTGGCCGTACCTTTGATCATCTCTTGTACGGTTACAATTTCCGCGAGAAACGCGATCTTACTCACTTACTCACTCGCTCACTTCACTCTCTCACTTCGCTCGCTCGCTCACTTCACACACTCACTCCGCTCGCTCATTCTACCTGCTCACATTGTTCGCTCACTTCGCTCACTCCGCTCGCTCGCTTATTCCACCCCCTTATTTCGCTTGCTCGTTCACTCCGCCCGTTTACTCCGCTCACCCCGCCCGCTCCGCCCGTTCATTTCACCCACTCACTTCACTCGCTCTCTCCACCTGCTCCAACCTCTCGCTCCCTCCACCAGCTCGCTCCACCAGCTCTCTCCACCTGCTCCCTTCACCCGCTCCCTCGCTCACTCACTCGCTCGTTCATTCACTTACTCAGGATGCATTTCGATATTCACTGTTAGTACTGGTAACGCTGCAATATCGTTCCAAAATATCCCATAACAAACTTTCAATGAGCTCATGAGAGCATGTGACGTCATAAATTTTGTCGTCACTTCCCGCTTTCGTTACTGCGGTTAGCGAGGTAAGGCATTCGCAGTAGAAAGACGACCGCACATGACAGCACAGCATGTAGAAGAAATAATCTTGATATTACGACGCAGATATTAACGAAGATTTTAAATTGATATTAAACAGCGAGAATGCTAAAGCAAGAAACGGTAACACACAACCGTTTCCATATAATTCTTGCAACGTGCGCGTAATATTACAATTTTTTTATTTACATAGATTATTAAACATTCATCTTCTTCATCTGATTCAGATGAACTTAATATTTTTACTGCTTATATTGCAAATGCAGTTATCAACATCATTTTTTATTTATTTAACCGTTTGTACCATAGAAGTAGTCAAAACACTACTAAAAATGTCGTTCCATTATAGGGCGAACAAAGCAATAAAATCAATTACGGAATGCATCGGCAGTACTGCTTTATGACGTCATGTTGTCAGTACTGACAGTGAATATCGGAATGCATCCTCACTCACTCACTCGCTCACTCACTTAAAAAAAAACTGTTTTAATTTTAATAAAAAATTTGAAAAAGCAATGAAATTTGAGATTTCTACATAAATTTAAGCCTTTAATCATCTCCCAAGCGATTGACTTCCACTTTTAAAACACTCTATATAAGATATAATTTTCAGAACAAATTGTATTGTAATATAGTACTTTTTAAAATAATTACATTATTTTTAAAAATGTTTTTTAATTTAAAAAAAAAGAAAAACACAAGTATTATTGAAGTAAGCAAATTAAGAATTTCAAAATTATTTTAGATAAAAAAGAAAAGAAAACATATAAAATACATATTAATAAACATATTAATACTACAAAATGCATGATATCATTACAAAATTATTTTTTTAAAAGAAGGTAAAAAAAAGATATCAAATATAGGCGATCTTCTCGAAAAAAGACTATTGTATCAAATTAAAAAATCTAAGTGATAGTATCTTTGTATTTTTGTTGAAAGGTCTTCTTAACCCAAATGGTAGTAGTTTTATTAATAAATAATAACACGATTAAAAAATAAACCTAAATAGTACATTTCTATAAATGATACATTTCTACCTAAGTGTTATATCACAAAATTGCGTTACCTTACTAAATTCAAATAATATTTAATAATGAACTCTAAAAATATATATATCATTTATATAAAAGATTTAATATAAAAAAATAGCGCCAAATTATAATCCCATTTCCTCATATACGTATTATTATACATTATGGTTCATTAAATATTATTTGAATTTAATAATGTAACAATTTTGTGACATAGGTGAGACTCGTGCCGATCGCTTTAAGTTTTTTTGCTTGTGCTTTCCGTAGAATCTAAATTTGAAATAAGTTTGTAGTCTAAATGGTATTTAATAAATGAAATTATTTTTATGAAATTTAATAATAAAAATTGATATTTTGCAAAAATAAAAAAAGTAAAAAGTAAAAATTTGCAAATTATAAAAAATTGTTTAGTATTTAAGTTAATTGTTTAATATTTTAGTAGATTTTTTTAATCTAAATGATTAATAATGTTAATGAAAACACATTTGAATGTTAATATAGAAAATTTTTATTTAAACTTTATTGTTTTTACACACATCATATGTAAAATAATGAATATTTTTTTGTTCTGCATTTGATGTGTGCCCAACATTTGCGTATGACATACACACTGCACCCAGTCTTTGTTTCTTTACAAAATACAGTAGGTGATTTTTTCATTAAAATCCATCTATTTCTTATTTACCTTTTCCTTTAATTTCCTTCTTTTTGGTTTTTTTAAAGTATTATTAATTGTTTCTTTCTTGTTCTTTGTCTGCTTCTCTTTCTTTTTTTACTTGATTTTTTCTTCAATCAATTTTTTTTTTACTTGAAGTTCATCTATAAAAGTTGTTAAGGTTAAGATTTCTGTTGCGTTCGTTATTTTCTCTTTCTCAGAAATTAAATAAACGTTTTTTAATTTAATTTTATTTTTACTAATAGATCGAAGATTTACAGATAAAATAAAATTTGATTTGTACTGATTGACTGTTAGTCGCTATTGAACGACGATCGAATGGTCGAACTGGACGACAAACATGTGGAAACACTTAAATCATATATTAATGTACAAAGGAAATTGCAAAACTACAGCTATTTATTATTTTTCATGAACCAGAGTTAGTACATGTAATAGAACAAAATCATTTACTTGATAAACAAGACCTTTAAAAAATAACTTAATGTATACGTTCAACACTTCACAAGATCGAAGTCGAGAATAAAAGTGTAAACAATATGGCTCCAAAATATGTTATACGCAACTGCTTTATTTATTTGTTTCTTAAAGAAATGTTGCCACATAATAAAATAAGCGAGAACTGACTTTGGTACTGGACGCTGATCGATACTGCATGATTCTCTCCTAACACTTGGGTAGAAATAAATGTACCATTTATAAAAATATACTATTTAGGTTTATTTTTTTAATCCTGTTATTACTTATTAATAAAACTACTACCACTTGGGTTAAGAAGATCTTTCAATGGAAATACACAAAGATACTGTCACTTAAATTTTATTTTTTAATTTAATACAACAATTTTTTCGAGGAGATCGTCTATTTGACACCCTTTTCTTCTCTTTTTTTAAAAAAGTAGGATATACAGCAAAAATACAAGAATATTTAAAAGTTCTTTTCTGAAATATAAAAGAGAAATATTTTATATTTCTAATTTTTTTTATTAGTAGACAGTATAAAGTTTTTATTAGTATAATTTATTTATTTTAAACATAATAAATACTTAATAAATTAAGTTTTCAATAAGTGCGGAATATATCGGAGTTACCCTATCAGATTCTAATGATCAAAATAATTAAAGATTAAAATGTATATAATCGTCAAATTTCAATAATATAAGATCCACTTCGGATTTCAGGTTTAAACTGGCTGAAGTAATATTTGTTGCAATAAAATTTCTTTACAATTTTTGATGCTAATCAGTATATTGTTGAAATTTAACGATCATTTCAATTTGTCATATTATTATTCTAATTTCAGTTTAAAATTACACTTCAAGTCCGATAATAATTAATGGTGCGCAATTTATAAACTAAAGAATATATTGACATATAAATATTATTAGACACCAAAATCTAGCGTTGACCAGACATGACTTTGCTTTTTTAATTACTTTTTTAATTATTTTGATTCTCTCATTTTAACTTATTTAACTATATTTTGAATCATAGAATCATCCTCTTTCCAGTTGTACTATTTTAATTGTATTATTTCGGTCTACTCTGTATACATATATATATATATATATATATATATATATATATATATATATATAATAACAACAAAATTTTGAAAATACTATAATCATTTGAGTTAATTTATATGTTTAAATTAATTTACACTCAAAGTTAAATTCCACATAAAAAGTTAAAAGTATTTTTGAAAACTTCAATAGGCCAAATTTAATTAAGTGAAAGTTATTATAACGAAAGCCAAACGAATCTGTTGAAACAGACAAGCAGTCAATCTGTCAACTTGACATGCGACGTCTGCTCGGGGATTCTACGAGGGTCGAGAACGAGCCATTGTCAAACGACCCTTGTGGACAAGTCTATTAAATCCTCATTAGAACTTTATCCTCTTCCATGTCTGACAATCATTGACAGCTCATGCAGTTTTCGTATGGCAGAATTTGTTTCAGTATCACTAGTCTCACGTACGTAACAAATAACTTAAAACTATCCAATTATTTCCTTATCTTCATATCTTCATATCTGTTCTTTATGTAGAAAGACTATATCCAACTAAAGATATGTCTATTATTCTTGTAATATTAGAGAAAATTTTAATTCTGATATTTGATTCACAATACTTTAATCGCTATTTATCTACAATTTAATGTATTCTCTGTACAATTTCTCTTTTTCTTGAATTTATCTAACAAAATTTGATTTCTCAATTCACTATTCATGAACAATATTTAAATAATTTAATATTAAATAAAATATAAAATAAATGTTAAATAAAATAATATCAAAGTAAAGAAAATATTTTTTTATATCACATTTTATCAAGGTTGGAAAGTAATACATTATTTGTAATGCTATTACCATTATACTTATTTTTTTGGTAACAATGTTATAATTTTGTATGCTAAGGAAGTTACATTTTTGAGTAATAATAAATATAATTGTTACTTTTATCATTATTTTGCATGTGTACAATACACGTGTATGGAACTTAAGCTTTAAAGAAAGGAAGTATTATATGTTTTTGATCACATTACAATTAATTATAATTCTAATTAAGTCTTATGCGTTAAAAGATTTTATTTTAAGTCAACGTCTTAAAAGATAAGATTTCCTTCTTGCAAAATTACATATTTAAAAGTTAATAATATTATCAATAATATTATTAACAATATCGAAAAGTGAATTCAATGATCTTTTAACGAGATTGATTTTTAGTGTGAGAACTCTCTCTCTCTATGATGTTTTAAAAAAAGAAAAAAGGAGCAATAAGAAGTTATAAAGGTATATGTATATGACGAATCATCTTTTTAAGTCTTATCAAATTATCAAAGTCATTTTTATCGAAGTTTTCATTTGAAAAATTCAATTCCTTCTTCAAAATTTTTGAGGAAGGATACAATTCACAACTAAAAAGCATTGAAGAGGCTTCTTTTATTTTTAATTGTATTTAAATATATTTATGTATATATTTAAAAATATTTCGAGATATTGACTTGTACAGATTGATTAAACAAAAATAATAATTTCCTAAATATGATTTTTAAAAAGAAGTTTTTAAAAAAAATGTTTAGGTATATTCCTTTATTAGTATACACTGATAATCCAAAAGAAATATACGCTATCTAGAATCATCTGTATGAACTTGTAAAGGGCGATTTTCTCAGTCCTAGTTTTCGTTCTCTCTCTTACTTTCAACCAGACTGCGGGTTTCGAGACTGGGAAAGAGGTGAACGTATTGTTTACCGACGTTCCATCCCGATGGTTTCATCGCCGAGTAGCGATGTCAGCAGAAATGGCGTTGCAAATAAAGTGAGGGAAGCGGGAAAGACGAGTTCGTTCATGAAATCGCGTACTACGTGCTCATGTTTCCAAGTAGCAAAACCAGTCGAGCGTTTGCGCAGTGCAAAGATTTATTCGCTGCTATGATAGTGATTTCGATTAAACTGATAATTTGTGGTATATTTCCAATACGTTTGTTTTTTCCAACCTCATAACGAGGGTGCTGGACATTAAATTTCAATACTCAAATATATTTTTGAAAAATAATTCTAAACATAGAGATAATTCTAAACATGAGATTACATATTTCTATTTCTTTTTTATCATTTTTTATTTAATTTTTTCATTATATAATAAAATATCAAAATAAATTTGAATTACATACAAGGTATATGATAATAGATATAATATTGCTCGTGGACAGATAGAACGAGTTAAATAAAAAAGTTTTCTATTATTTTGCAATAATTAATAAAAAATTAATAAAGTTAATAAAGATCTCTGAATAAGCACGCATCCACGTTATTCAACAAGAAACAATTCTAACATCACATATCATTTGCAGTTGCTAGATGTACGCTTCCCTTATTGCCTTGCAGCACAACCGTTATCATCGCGTAACATTGGGTTATTTCTTTCACGCTCATAATCGATTATTCTTCTCACATTCACTTATGATTGGTCAGTTTCTTACAGCTTATGATTTACACCTATTGTAAATGCCCCTGAATTACGCAAATGCACATTCTCTCTCTCTTTCTCTCTCTTTCTCTCTCTCTCACTCTCTCATTCACAGATTTTTAATTAATTTAGATAATCAATTCAGACTTCTCTCTCCTGGACCTGCACCCCAAAAAACATTTAACATATTTCCATGAAGCAAGATTCCGCATGAGTTAAAGTGGAACCCACACTCACTACTCCCATGCTTACAGTCCGACATGAAATTTATCATTCTACAGTTCCACATGAATTTTTAATTTTTTAAATTTAAGTTAAAATTTTTTCGTGGCGAGGGTACCTTTCCCGCTCTTATGTATAGATTGTTTATTAATATACTTTAGTAAATACATGTGTGTTGAACGGAAATAGATTATGTTCTATTTTTTTTTAAATTTATTTGATAATTAATAACTTTTTAATTAACAACGAATGACGGCTAAAATCTTTTAAAGTTACTTAGTGTCATGACTTTGACAATATATGCCAAGCTAATTAATCTCGGAGAAATTAATGTAAATAATTATCCATTCTTTAAGAGTGAAGCCTTCTGAGAGAGATTAACTTATATAATTGATGGATTTCGAAATCGATCTGGATTTTTATCTCATATATGCCTCCCAGAGAGAGAGTTTAAAAGAGATTGATAAGAAAAAATTAAGGATTGTGAGTGTGAAAGAGTGAGTATGAAATGGACAAAATAGTAACACACATATTTTGAGAACCTATATTTCAATAAGATAAAAATATATATATATATTTCTTTATTTAATATAATTTTTTGTCAAAACATTTTGAAAAAATAAAATGTTTCCAAAATTCTTTATTTAGAATTATATTTTTAGTAAATATATTGAATAGTGAACTCCTCTTCCATAACTTTGACCTTGAAATATATTGACAAAGTCACAACTCTAAATAATAAAAGTTTTAGCCGTCATTTGTTGTTTGTTAAAAAGTTATTAATTAAAAAAGTTGATAACAAAAAATCTATTTAACTCCATAATTTGGAAAGCTGTGAATCCATGTGGAATAATACAATTATAGATTTTGTTTCGCACTGTAAGCAAGAAACGGAAAGCAATTGATGATCTTGCAATTAATTAATTAATAAGTAATTAATTTTTTAATCTCTTGTTAACTATTGAGAAAATTACAAAATAATACAGGACTTTTTGATTTTTTTTTTGCTGTATATTTTTTTGCTCTATATTCACGTTGTATTAACTCTTAATCGCACCTAAGGGTGCAGAGTACCTCAACCAAAGTTTTGGCTAAATTTTCTGTTATGCTTATTTTCTGTTGTTTGTTCAATTTTTTTACTATTTTAAAATTAAAAGTTTTTAATGGAATCGGTTGGATCTTATTTTGGAAGGTTTGAAAGATACGATATGTTACTGAATAATTTTTTTGCATTAAAAAATGAAAATGTATCGTCGCAATAAGCATTTTAAATGATTGGGATTTGCTGCCCCAATCATTGTGTCGGTTGTGTTATGGAAACGAAGTGTCAATTAAAAGTTAATAATTATCAGATACCTTATATAATACGTAAAATGTATATAAAATTAAGTGAAATACTTCTGTCTTCTTAAATTGTGAGCAAGTGTTACACTGTGCATTGTGACATATGTATAGATTATGTATATTATACTGCTAACATACTCACCAATGGAAGAATCCATCAACGCAACGAATGACTCTTCAAGTCCAACAAGCGCCTCCTCGGCGCTGTCGATGTCACAGATAGACTTCGGGACTCGCTGGTGCTGGTGCTTGGTGTTGTTGTTGCTGTTGTTGTGGATGCGATTGCTGATTTTGGGTTTGATGTTGTTGCTGTTGCTGCTGCTGCTGCTGTGTCATCTGCTGTTGATGATGGCTATGATTGTGATTGTGATGATGACTCTGTCGCGTTCTCAACATATCGTATCTTTGCTTGTAAAGATCGCGTTCCTGTTGAATCCGCGTTAGCTCGATCTTCGTGCGTTGGAGTTCGTTCTGCAAGTTCCGATTGGTACTCTCGAGGTCCTGCCGTTGCTGTAGCCGCTTGCTACGACAGTTCTGAGCGTAACCGCGATTCTTTAGCGTTCGCCGCTTTTGCTTCAGCCGCACGACCTTCACACACAATCGTAGATTTAATCATACAGTTGAATTTTTAATACTTTCATATTTTAATTTAACTCTTAATATTTTTTCCTATGCTGCTTGACATTTGCTATGATTGTGTAGGTAATATACAAAATGAAAGAGTCAAAAAATACAAATTGTCACGCATACACATATGTCAATAGCATAATCATCTTGCATTTTACATATAGTTACTAGGTGTAAGTATATGTAATAGATTTCTCGTAAACGAAGGTTTGAAAAATGTTTTAAATAAAAGTTGATTTGAAAGGAGACAAAT
Source organism: Cephalotes varians (assembly GCA_037157785.1). NCBI lineage: Eukaryota > Metazoa > Arthropoda > Insecta > Hymenoptera > Formicidae > Cephalotes > Cephalotes varians. Next base: position 273,008 of record JANQDE010000132.1, read on the forward strand.
AATGTTAAACAAATACAAATATCAAAAAGGCTAAATATCGGTCTTGCAGTATACATTGCGGCAAATCTTGGTGCCTAATTATAATTTGTGAATCTTTTTACATTTCCTGCTCATGCGAACTGCGCGCCGCAATTCGTCGGACTTGAAACACAGTGCATAACGCCGGAAACAATCGACTCACATATTAAATAGATAAACAATTTAATAATTGTTTATGCTAACAAGCATCTATTATATCCCCCCTTCCCGAAAATCTGTAAAGAAATTATTGCGAAAAATAACATCTCAGCCTGGATTCGCAATAATTTCTTTACAGATTTTCGAGGATATAATAGATGCTTGTTAGGATAAAAAATTATTAAATTGTTTATCAATTTAATATGTGAGTTGATTGTTTCTGGCGTTGTGCACTATTTCAAGTCCGACGAATTGCGGCGCGCAGTTCGCATGAGCAGGAAATGTAAAAAGCTTCACAAATTATAATTAGGCACCAAGATCCGCCGCAGTATATACTGCAAGACCGACATTTAGCCTCTTTGATATTTGTATTTGTTTATTTCAAAGTCGGTTCTAATCTCAAATATAATGTGTTAAATAATGTTAAGTTCAATTTTAAAAAAAATCGATTTTTTCAGAATTTTTTAATGAAATTATTTGATTTTTTTTACAAAATATGAATCCTTTAATTATTCTGCATATAATAGTATTAAGATAGAATTTTCAGGAAGTCAATAGTTAATATTTTATATTTTATTCTGAAACATAAAATATAAAATATTTTATAAATATTCATTTTTTGCAATTGTATCTTAATATTTTTATGCATAGGATAATGAGATAAATTGATTGGTGTAGAAAACACATGAGGTGTTCCTTAAATATTTTAAAAGATTTTAAGAGGTGATTCCTCACATTCCTCAATTCAAGACAAAAATTTTATAAGATCAAACTGTCTTAGTTTCAAAAGAGTGTCAAAACTGAAGAAAAAAATATTTTTTCTTTTTTCAAAAAATTTAAAATTAAAGAATTTAAAACTAAAAATTAAAAATTATTCAGTTTCAAATTTTAAAAACTATACAAGTTATCTTGATAAAACTTTGTTTCAATATGAAGGGTCACTAAGGTTTTCGAAATTTTTGAAAAAAGAACAAAATTTTTTTCTTTAACTTTGAGATTCTATAACGTTGCAATTAATAAAGAGTGATCTTTTGAAAAAAATTGCCTGTTTTCGGGCGCTCAATTTTGTGATTGAAGTGTATGCCAAATAATACCTTATAATGAGACATTAATCACAGAGAAGTTTCAAGTTGAAGTGACTATTGTTATCAGAGCTGAAGAAAAAAAAGTAGAATCAACGTTCATTATCGAATTATCACAGATCTGCGAGGGCCGATATTTGAAAAGTACTAATGATTTCTTATATAACTTTTTGCGCTGAATTCAAATCTGGCCGAGTACTTTACTGCTAACAAAGTAATGCCTATTTGTGTGACGGACGGACTTCTGCAGAATTTTATATAAATGACGCCCATTTTGAGTATAAAAAAATGTAGATTTTCGCGTAAAGAGATGTAATACGTGATCGCAGTTATTGTCACTGCGGATATTGTATGAATTTTCATATTATAATGAAATGTAATAATATGAAATATTTAATGTTATTAATATTCAAATAGTGATATTAATCATTTATCAGTAATGTAATTAGTTATATATTTTTAATTAAGAAAATGTGTTTTGTAGGTATTACAAATAATTATTTATTATATTTGCAAGATGTAATTAACAAATAAAAAATACGATAAAAGATTTTTTCAATTACAATTAATTAAAAATAAAATACTAATTGTATATATTTAGCGGTATGTAAAACGAAATTATTCATAAAAAAAATCTTTTTTAACATTGTAAATAAAAAATATCAATATATATATATATATATATATATATATATCATATTTCTTACTATGTATTTTTATAATATAATTTAAAGCAAAAAAGATGATTTATCAATAAACATCGCTCCCCCCTCCTCCCTAACTCTGATAACAATTTACCTCAATGTGAAATTTTATTGTGATCAATATCTCATTATAAAGTATCACACAGTTCAATTCCAAAATCGCCTAAAAATGGACGAAAAAAAAAACCTTTTTTGGCCTTTTTAATCGTTTTGGATATATAATCATCTGAAGTTTTTATCTTGAATTAATATGAAGAATCCCTAAAGAAGAATTACCCCTTAAAATCTTTTGAAATACATAAAGACGCGTACATTCATGTTCTTACACATATAATAAGAATGAAAACCGATATAATTTTAATGAGTTCAGAATTAAACTATAGACAGATGATAATTATTCTTATATGTATATATTGAATTCATATTAAGAAATAAAGCGTAACAATTGACATAAAATTTTTTTTTTATGAATAGCACTTCATTTTTTGTACTCATTCACGGATTAATTCATGAATTAATAATTAATTAATAATATTCAATTTTATGAAAAATATCTAATTTTATAATAATCTATTTCATTTGTGAGATAGATAATGCAAATTATCTCATTTTTATTAATTCATTAAGAGTATAAATGAATGATCTATTTCGTATATTAATATATGTTCACTAGATAATAGTGCGTTTGGAGGACTGGGCGGCGTCGTTGCGCCTGTGCTGCTTAAACACGGACGCGACGAACACCTACGTCAGGCCACACGGAGGGAGTCAATCGTTGATATAACGGGGAGACTCCCGAAGCTGCGGCCAGAGTAAGGGACTGGAGGGTGATAACAGAAGCACACACCCAATCGGACCACCTATATATAGGGGTGGTCCTGGGTGAGACTCCAGCCCAGGTGCTCGGACACCGCCATCCCCTGGGTTCTCGACAAATTCACCGAGGACCCATTCGAGGAGGCTCTGTTGACGGGGTTATGGCCCGCGGAGGACTTTGGAGCGGGGGATGTGGGGACGTGCGCGGAGCGTCTGCGGGACCTACTCATAAGGTTTTGCGACGCCGCCATGCCCCGGTCTAATCCCCGCCCCCGCCGAGCTGCTCACTGGTGGAGCGACGAGATAGCGCCAAGTCGCTCACACAAAGAGCAGAGCGCTGAAGCGAGCCCGGTGACGCCGCGAGCCAGATCCCGCGGCAGTAGAGACGGCAGCGAGGGAATTCCGGGGAACATCCAAAGCCTTCTGAAAGGCGATCGCCGCGGCAAAGGCCAAGGCCTGGGAAGAGCTCCTCCTCACATTGGAGGAAAATCCGTGGGGGCGCCTGTATCAAATAGTACGGGAAAAGTTAAGGAGATGGGCGTCCCCGCATACGGAGGCAATGGAGGCCTTGGTCCTCGCTCAAGTTTTGAGAACCCTCTTCCCGATATCTACGGGAGAGAGGGAAAGGTCCCCCCCAACAGAGGAGGAGTGGAACGAGGACCTGGAGATCTCCGAGGAGGAGCTCCGAGGAGGGGCATCTCAAACGGAGATGCGGGAGAAAAATACGGCTCCCGGTCCGAATGGCGTCCCTGGGAAAGTCTGGGCCTTGGCCACGCGGCATATAGGCGCCGGAATGAGGCATCTCTATACGAGGTGCCTCAAAGAAGGAGACTTCCCCCCCAGTATGGAGGAGAGCCAAATTGGTCCTCCTCCGCAAGGAGAACAAGCCAGCGAATACCCCTTCGGGCTATCGACCGATATGTTTGCTAGACGAGGAGGCCAAATTACTGGAGAGAATTATTACTGGCCGACTCGTCCAGCATCTCGAACAGGTGGGCTCCGACCTGCACGAGCGGCAATTTAGATTTCGCCGGGCAAGGAGTACGGTGGACGCCATACTTTGCGTCCGCGGCCTGGCGGAACAGCCCGTGCGGGAGGGCAGGGTGGTCGTGAGGGTGTCCTTGAACATCTCCAACGCACTTAACTCCCTGCCCTGGGATCGCATTGAGAAGGCCCTCGAAGATCATAAGGTCCCTTCTTACTTAAGGCGTATCCTTCGGGCCTACCTATCGGATCGATGGCTCGAATACAGAGACCAAGACATCCCTGTTGCGAGGGGTGTGTACCACGGGGTTCCACAGGGGTCAGTTTTGGGACCCCACTTATGGAACCTCGGGTACAACGCTGTGCTGAAAGAGGTCCTCCTTCCCCCTGGCTGCGATGTCGTTTGCTACACGGACGATAATCATTGCGGCCGGGAGGAACTGGGGGGAGACAAGAAGCCGGACCAACGAGGCTACGGCGTACGTCGTGCGTCACGTCAGGGACCTTGGATTAGAGGTGGCGCCCCAAAAGACGGAGGCCATCTACTTTCACAATGGCCGCCGTGGGGGTCCCCCGAATGATGAAATAATGGTCTCTGGCGTGCCCGTACCAATTGGGGTCCAATTGAAATATTTGGGCCTCATATTGGACAGCCGATGGAGTTTCCGGACCCATTTCAACGAGATGGTGCCGCGTGTAGGAAGGATGGCGAACAGCTTGGCTCGATTGCTCCCCAATTTAGGGGGACCAAGCAGGCGAGTTCGCTGCCTGTACGCAGAGGTGGTCCACTCTATCCCCCTGTACGCGGCCTCGGTGTGAGCCGCTGGGGGCCTCCCGGCGTATTTGCGCCCTATTATATGGGGTGCAACGCTGGGTGGCCATCAGGGAGATAAGAGGATACAGGACCATCTCTCACGCGGCGGCGACGGCTCTGGCGAGGCAACCCTCGTTGGAGCTCCTGGCCTCAATGAGGCAGAAAGTATAGATGGCGGAGCTCAGGCGGGGGAATCAGGGCGTTGCGCCCCCCAGAGCCGTTAAAATGATTAGGGTCCGGGCACGACAACTTCTGGCCGAGTGATCGGCTTGGCTAAGCCGAAAGGAGTTGTCGAGGCTGTCCAGCCCCGCCTGGCAAATTGGCTAAGGCGGGGATGGGACGGGCTCTCGTACCGGGCAACGCAGATAATAACCGGACATGGTTATTTTGGGAAGTTTTTGTGTCGCATCGGTCGAGAGCGCATGACGCGGTGCTACCATTGCGGCGCACCAGAGGACTCGGCAGCATACTCTGCAAGATTGCTCCGTGTGGGCCTCGCAGCGCCGGGTCCTGGCCGCAATGGTCGGCGACGACCTATCGCTCCCAGCGGTCGACGCCATCCTCGGGAGCGAGAGGTCGTGAAAGGGCCTCACTTTCAGTGAGGAGGTCATGATGAAGAAGGAGGCGGTGGAAAGGGAGAGAAGAGGGGAGGTCTCCGCCGCCGCCAACGATGGAAGAAGAGGGGGCGGCATGAGGTATAGATCGGGGAGATCTCCGCCGCCGCCCCCTCGGCCCACCTCAGACCGTGAAGGGAAAGGAGGAGAGGGGCTCGGGTGGAGATGGCTGGGGAAGTTCATACCCGGCCGCACCTTCTAAGGGGCCCCTCCATATCTCCAAGGGGATCGACCCCCAATACGATCCCCGAGGAAAAGTCGAGGAGACCGCGACCGATGAAGTTCATAGCCGGCTGCGGTCCCCCTGGACCACGATAACGAGAGGGGCTGGGGACGGGAAAACTGAAAACGAGGGGAGACAAGATGCACTCGCGAGCAACAAGCTCTCCCGAAAGGTTTCCCGCCCCTAACTACCGGGCGCCTGCATAAAAAAGCGGGCAATAAATATAAGAGGGCAAGGGGGGCCGGAGTTCGCAAAGCTCATGAACGAACTTCTGCCCCCATCCCCGGGGAGGTGGGTGCGGACCAGAGGTTAGGTCTGCGCCCCTCCTGATCCTCCCGGGAAGGGTGACGGAGGGAGTGGTGTCCCTCCTCCGTCGCCAATAACGAGAGGGAGGGCGTGCGCAAAAGTTAGCGCATGCCCTCGGCGGAGGGTAAGCCGGTAGTAATGCTGCTGATCAGATCCCGGCTCATCCCCAGTAACGTCAGAGATAGGACACCCGCTGGGGTTTTAATGAGTAGGGCCCGTTAAATAGGGCGAGTCCCAATATCCCCGCTCTTCCCTCGGGGCGGGGAAAATGCGTAACAGTATTTCTCCAGCGATACAAAAAGAAAAAGATAATAGTGTGTTATTGCTCTATTTCTGAGTGTCATATTTGCTATTAAATCAAATCATTTACCATATTAAATCTTTAATTTTATCTCGACTACACTATATAATAACAAATGTAATATTTTATTTTTTATATTTCTTACTTAATGTGTAATGTCTTTATAACTTATCGGAAATCTCACCATACCAATATTTTAAGTTGTTTTTAGCTTTAAATTTACATTATATTAACTGTTTACATTATACTTACTTTAACTATTGTAGATTTTTTATTTTATTTTTTTTAAATATTTTTTTCATACATCTATTTAGCTTAATGATCAGATTTATAATTTTCAGCCTGACTTTTGTATTAATGTTCACTAGCCTCCTCTCTTTCATCGATCGCATCTTAACAATGAATTAAGATGAAATAATTAATAATAAGACTGTTTTATTAATTGCTAAAGATCACCGAATGAACACATATTTGCTCTCCGCCTACTGCCAAATGTAAGCACGCGGAAAAATATGATCATCAGCTGCTAGGCAACTTTAACGAACATGGATTGCTAGGCACACGAGAAATTGTTTTCTACAAATAACAGCGTAAGCAGCATATGGCAGGGATTCTGTAAAAAATTTGAAATGAAGTAAGAAATGAATTGAAAATGTTAATCCATTTTAATTCATTTGAACAAAATACGGATTGAAAAAATTGCATTTACATCATTTCAATCTTATATCATGGATTAAAATAAATTATATGACTGGAGTAACTTTTTTTTGGATTTAAAAAGTAGAAATCATTTTGTTTTAATTCCGTGTAATAGATTAAAATGAATTAATGGTCTGCATTTTTTTTTTTTTTTTTTATTGAAAAGAATAAGAATCGCGTTGTTTTTATCCCTTCATATGAATTAAAATGGATTTAAGAAGATTCGGAAAGTTTATTTGGATAGAAATGGATTCAAAAAATCAGAATCTGGATTTGATACGAACAAAATGAATCTATTTCTGTCCATTTCAATCAATTTTCATTTGCTGGGCTTGAAGCGTCCTACAGCTCAATGAGATGACTTACTAATACACATCATAACCAGTATCACATCATAAACTTAATTTTATAACCATTAAGGAGTGGAAAAATAGCTTGGAGACCAGGGAATTACCCATAGTTTCAAGAACTAGTCGAACTTCTAACACGAGGACTGTCAAACACTCAAAGCCGTAGCTAGGAGAACTCAGTTTTACCACTTCAAATATTAATTCACGTCAAAATGTCAATGTAAGGATAACTACATCCCATGCAGCTGTAGTCATGGATCTGCCCAAGAAAACGAAACACCCGATTATTATTCCGTCGTCACATCATTTCACCATCTTGATAATAGTGCATTATCATGAAATATTATTCCATGCTGGTGCTCAAACGACTCTAAACGCTATTCGCGAAGAATTTTGACTCATATTAGCAAGAAGTAGAATTAAAGGAACACAAATGTATAAAATGTAACACGAACCCAAGGTCAGTAGTCAGCTGATGGGACAATTACCACTAGTTAGAATCAATTTCAGCAGACTTTTTTCGAATAGCGGGGTCGATTATTGTGGGCCATTCTATGTACGAGATCGTATCCGTTGCAATGCAAAACAATACAAGACTTACGTGTCTTCATGTATATCTTCATATATATGGTGACGAAGGATGTGCACATGAAATTAGTTAAAGATCTAACAGCGGAATTCTTTATCGCTGTTTTAAAAAGATTCATAGCACGACGAAAGAGAACAACTTATATTCGGATAACGAGAGGAATTTTGTAGGAGCAGAAACGCATATTACGACAGACATTGGAGAGTGAAGAATTTAAAGGATCCATCCAAGGGTTCATAATCTCTGAACAAATAAATTGGCACTTTATACCAACAAAATCTCTTCATTTCGATGGTATCTGGGAAGCAGCAGTACACTTCATAAAATTACTAAAATGTATGATCGGAGAAATATGTTTCACGGAAGCCGAAATGATTATTATTTTAATTCAAGTAGAAGCTACTTAATTCCAGATCTTAACCTAGATATCGAATGATCCTAACGATATGAAAGCGTTACATTTCTTAATTGGACAACAGGACATTTCTTAATTGGAGAGAGCATGTAAGGTTATTCGGAGATCTAAAGAAAGTACCTGACAACAGGTTAGCAAGATGGCAACGCATTAGCAAGTTAAACAACATCTTCGGTCCAGATGGCAAAAGGAATATTTAACCAGGAATATTTAACTTGTTAGCAAAGAAACAAATGGCGGACGGATGCCAAAGAAAGGTACTAGGTTAGACAATTAGTCATGAAGGAAGCTGAAAGCAAAGCCTTGGATGCTTGTGAGAATTATAGAAATACATTCTGGATGGAATGGTGAGAGTCACCTTACGAAAAGGGTGTTTATAAAAGAGCTGTCGTGAACGTTGCGCTATTATTAGAATAAGTTCTTTCTTTTCGCTGTTTATTCCGATCTAATTTAGACATTAAAGTGTGTTTTTTGTTAACTTTTAAAGCGAAAGATTTTTATACAGGTTGAAAATATTTGTCACATTTGTCAAGACAAGTGGCATGTCTGAGTCTATATTATTTATCAGAGGCCGATCGGTGATTATAGTGGCTTTCTATGTGACCTTGCTTTTGTGTTTTTACGAACGCGTTCAATATATATATATATATATATATATATATATATATTCTTGTAGTCAGCCGCATTAAATCATTACTCAAATATACAAGTCTTTTTATTATCACCCGACTTAAAATAACGTCAATCAACAAAGATAACAATTGTGAAAATTACAAATAGTACAGAACTTTTTGACGCAGTCCGCTCTATCTGCACACGAGCATTATCACAAGAATTACCAGACACTCTGTATATATATGAGAATGTCCCGTAAATTTTGACAAATGTGGTCTCCTCCCTCCCTCATGCATAGCTATTATCACTTGTAGTCAACTTTCTGTCTAGCAACCATGATCGCTGGGCGGTCGCATCACGCCGCGCGTTTGCATTCAGCAATAAGTTGAGCTTATTCGATCTTTAGTAACCAATAACATCATTCATTATTGCGAAAATTGCAAAATGGTACATGATTTTTCAATTCAATTAATCCGTTCTATCTGTATACGAATGTTGTCATCAATAATTATTAGACATCCCGCAAAAACAAGATGTTTGATGTTAGGTGTAACATTCCATGGGTAGATAGAGCAGACTAAACTGAGGCGAAAAGTCTTTTACAATTTTTGCAATACGAGATGATCTCTAAGTGATTGCATCTCGCCGCACTTATTCGGCAATCTTTAGTAACCAATATCTCGTTAGCTACTGCTAACAAAAATTGTAAAATGCTAAAAGACTTTTTGATGCAGCTTAGTTCGTTTTATCCGGTGTTACACCTAATATCAAACAATAATAACCGCAGCTCTCATGGGGTAGAGCAGACTCAATTGAACAGAAAAAAATCCTTTACCATTTTGCAAATAGTTAACGAGATATTAATTTTTAAAGAACGCCGAATAAGCGCATATCTGCTTGGTCTCTCGCCAAGTGCACGGCTTATCAGTCACAGTAGCGTGCAGAGAGCGGGGAGCTGGCAAGCGTTTCGCGTCATGCATGCCGATAAGTGTCCTGACTCAAGCAATATAAAATAACTATACAATATTGGCTAAAGACTAAATGTTTTAAATAAAATATTATAAGAATAATTATAGAAGTTATTATAAAAATTATTATAGAATATATACATAATTAATGATAAAGATTTAATTTTTTAATTGTTAAAAAAATAAGAATTATTTAAAGAAAAACATTTTCAACTTACAAGGGAACATAAGCAACCCTCCGCCTCCGATTTTGCTGATTTTTGGATATGTTGCAACTTATCGAAAAATAAGAGACACGTATTTTTTTTGCGGAAAAAGCTATTTAGGGGATGAAAACCACCCTCAAAAGTTACCTCCAAAAATAGATATCTTCGGTTGTAATTGAAATTTTTCGAAAATTCAAAATGGCATTCGTTCGTCACATCAAAAGTCTGACAAATAAATAAAATTATTTTCAAATCTATATTTATCTAAATTTCTAAATGCTTCAACAAAATCGTTCCGTGAATGTAAAAATGAAAGGCAAATATTTTAAATTATATATTTATTTTTCCAACTAGCATAATAAAATGTATTGAAGATTTTGTGATTTAATCGGTTTTTACAGCGATTGTTAAGCGCGCGGAGAATTGTTTTCGATTGGAACTGGATCCCGCTACACGCTGCTCGCATGTAGCCATTGCTTAATGCTTTGTAAATCCTAAAGGCCGAAGCACAGACTCTTGCATAATGCATAAGACATAAGGCATAAGAAAATCAACCAATCAGAATTCTTCATTTCATGGAAAAGAAGGAAATAAAGAATTTTGATTGGTTAATTTTCTTATGACTTATGTCTTATGCGTTATGCAAGAGTCTGTGCTTCGGCCTTAACTCTCCGCGCAATCAAGATCATCGGGCGCTATCACATCTCGCTACGCGCTTGCATAGGCGGGCTAATATGACGATTTTTAATAATTAATAATTAATTATTGCGAAAATTGCAAAATAGTATAAAACTTGTTTGTTCCCCTTGACTTCTTCCATGCCTTATAATGGATGACAAAGCGTTCGTGTGCAGAGTGAACTTAAAATTAAGTATTATAAAGATTTAACGAATTTAAGATTTAAAATAAAACGATTCAAAGGCAATGATCCTAGCAAGTTATTCTAAACAAAAAAATTATTAAATAAAAATACAAGAATGGCCAATTACGGTTTTGTAGTAATCTGCGGTAAATTATAGTGCCTAATTATTTTTGTGAATTTTTATCATTTCCTGCTCATGTGAACATGAAACCGGAATAATTAATTCACATATTAAATTGACGAGCATTTAAAAATTAAAAATTAAAAATTAAATTTTAAAAAATTATATTAGCGATCATGATCACTGAGTCGCGCTTGCATTCAACGGTAGGCAACATTTAGTAACCAATATCTCATTAACTATTGCGAAAATTGTAAAATGGTCGAGACTTTTTGATTCAGCTCAGTCCGCTCTATCTGCACATGAGCGTTTTGTCATCTATTATCGGACATCCTGTATAATAATAGTAAAATATAAACTTTCATTAGAATTTGAAGATATTTTATATTTTGCATTTATTAAGAACTGCCATTTTGGATTTCTCATGTTTATATCATTTTCGGATAAATCTCTTAAGGCAGTCATTCTTTAGACCTAGATTTTGATATATGTTGTCAAGATTGACTCTGAGTGATCTTCAAAAAGATTTAGTCGTCGCTCCCTATTTGTTAAAGAGTTATAATTATAAAAGAATTGGAAATTACCTTCATTGGGGGATTATGATGAGAAAAATAATTGATGTACATATGAAATGTATATGCGTGAAAGCAGCAGATTCCGTCTTTCGAAAGAACTCTACCACCCAAAAAAACTACAAAAAATTAGACAAATGTGTTGGGTGGAGCGTTGCTTCACTTAAAAAGTTGTAAACTCATGTAGAATCTAGCTTCAAAGTTTATGTATGGAAGCAGTGAATTCCACCCCTGGGGCGGAATCTGGAGGATTCCACTATCAAAAAACTAGACACATAGATTGAGTTGAACTTTGCTTTGCGTGGAAATTTATGATTGTAACTTTTTAATGAATAACGAGCGAATAACTAAAGCGAATAACCTTTTAAAGGTTATTTAAAGTCATGATCTAACTTATGTCAAAATCAAGATTATCGAAAGTGGATCCTCTAAACAGGATATTTAGATTACCCATATTTCATATTTAGCATAATCTCATAATACGCAATTTTGTTATAAATTAAAGATATTTTTTACAATACCTTGAAAACACAAAGCACAATATAAAATAAATATAATATAGGATAATTTCGGTATTTACGCCGCGGAAAAAAATAGAAAGAGTAAGAATAATGCAACTCTGTCTTTTTTGTTATGTTAGTGTTGTGTTATAATTTTTTTTTTTTATCATTAATATTAACAAACCTCTGTGAGTTGAATAGATTTGTCAGTGTAGTAAGTAGCACAACATATGTAAATATTACAATCTACGTAAAATGAGTATTATATAAAGAAGGTAAAAGCTTAGTGATTATTTTGATATATAAAAGATACAGAAAGGATAATAAAGGATGGAATGTAACAAAATACAAGCTCTTTATTCAACTTGATGTCTTGTATATCTTACTTGTTTGGGATATATATACAACATTTTTAGAATTTATTCCGCAGTCGCTTTATGAATAAAAGAGTATAATAAAATATGTGTTTATGTTCAAAATCTTATTCTGCGTTAATGAAATTGATACATTAGTTAATAAATAAATGCTAAATCATTATTATTTCGTATATTTGTCATTCTTGTTCCCTAATAAAACACATTTTTTGTAAACACATTTTATAAGTTACTGTATCATTTTTCGAGTAATTTATAAGCATTATTGGTAAATTTTTATGATCAATATATCTCATCAATGAGTAACCCTATATTTCTATAGGATAAACAGCAAGAATAAAATGCAAAATTTTTGAAATGTTTTTTAAATAAAAAAAAATAAACATTTTGTATTTTTAATTCTTTTTATAGTGGTAGACAGTATAAAGTTTTGATTGGTATAATTTGTTTACTTTAAACATAGTAAATAATACTTGATAAATTAAATTTTTGAAAGATGTGACATATATACTATTTATTATTTATAGATTTGGTATTATCTATATATGACATTGCACTTGTAGAGAATAAAGTGAATAGAATAGAGGAGATCGAGCTCGTTGGCACAAGAAGTAAGTTGGCATTGCATTCTGTTTATGTATTTATGATAAAAGAAATAATGAAGAAGTTATCTCAAAATATCTCTTTTCTAACATAGATAGCGTCCCCTAAGTTTTATTTAAATCAAACAAATATTATAATTAAAAAAAAGGGAAAAATCTGATCAAAATAAAGCACGTAAATTTTCAAGTATTTCAAAATTTCATATTAATGTTCTTCAGAAAGAGTAAATCTAAGTGACGTATTATTAGTTTAAAGGAAAGTTTCTGTTTCTATACGACGTGTTATTTAAAGTAATACTAGTAATTGTTATAATAAAATAATTGAAATTAAACGTATGTAGGGATGAAGTATGTTGATCGGCAAGCTTAGCTTGACTGGACCGTGCACGTGAGAAATGTGAACATTCAATTACAACTTAATTTTGACAAAATGATTATATTTAATATTTAATATTTAATATTTCTATATTGAAACAAGCTACATTTGAAAGAGTTTACATTTATTTTTCTGTAATAGCATTTTGTTATTTAATCATTACAAAATAACATTAAAAGATATAATCTATATCAAGAAGTGCTTCTGCGATCTGTTTTTCTTTTTATTATGTTTTCGTTTATTTTTCATTAATTTAGTATAGAGTTTGTAGTATAAACAACAAACCATAATACGTACCAACTTATCTCACTATGGGGCAAGCTGGCTACAATGCAACATGTTCGTATTTTACTTGTTACAAAGAAACTATATAGTATGCAGAATTATTCCTATACTCTTAAGCATGTATCGCGTAGTACTTCTACATTCGAGGTATTAATTTAAAAATTAGAAATTAATTTAAGAGTACGGAGATTCTAAATTCTCGATGATTCAAACAAGGAAGGGAAAGGGCTGATAGGAATCGGCGCAGTAATTAGTGCTCAAATTGTTAATAAGTAAAATTATTTTAATAGGTATACGTTTCGGCCAACTTTTTGACCATCTTCAGTAACAATAGAAAACAATAGAAATACGCATAAGTTATTCAAATATGATGTGGCGAAGCTGTCACGAAGCTGAGTTGTCTAATTGTTTTTATTGTAATTTGTACCGATAACTTTTGGAAGGCTGATATGAAGCAATCCTATAAAATGTGAAATGAAACCCAAGATATTAAAAACCAAAATTATAGACCGATTGAGTAAGCAATTAAATGTAATACAGACAATTCACCTCCAACAGCCAGATCACAGCCTCACCTTAAACGAGCAGCACACAACACGTCGGTGTTACGAGAAAGTCAAATGCTGAATGCGAAGTATACGTTACAGTCTTATTTTGACAAGGTCGAAAGAGATGATAATAAATAATGAAAAATATATAATGAAGTAGTAAATAATAAATATCCTAAATATTTAAAAGGCACGAAAAGTAAACCCGGTCAAAGGAATCCGTGTCCGTTTACAAATTTAAACCCTTTGAGATTTAATATTGATCATTTCGAAGATCAATCTTTTGTTCCTTTCCACATCCAAAATCTCTACATTATTCTAATCAAAATCATGGTCAGAGATTATTCTGTGATCGGTGATCACAGAATGTGTGGACGTATTTCTTTTTATGTGGTTTGTATGTTCAGTGATTTTTGTCTTTAGTTGTCTTTTTATCTGGCCAACGTAGATAGTCTCACAATTATTGCAATTCAATTTATATATATCACATTCTTTTTGCAAAGATTTGGAAATGGATATTTGTGTGCCTTGATATTTCATAACTTGTTGACTCCATAATATGCTACTCTCATATCTGAAACGTCCACAACCTTCCTAAATTTTTCCGAATAACTGCCAAAATATGATATGACAAACCAAGAATTAATAATTTTATCATTTAAATGTGAGATTTTTTTTTAATCATTCTGTGTTTTATTATTAAAGTTAGTAATTAAGTGTCTAATTCTGTTAGAAATGGTCTTAAAAATGAAATTGAGTGGGTAGTCATTCTCCAATAAAATTTAGACAATTAGTTCCAAATTTTTTTGATGAACAAAAGGATGCGATAATATAAACATTCTATCGACCAGCCCAATAATCGTGCCTCTCTTCTGGTAGAGAGAATGCCAAGAAAAGAAACTCATATATTTGCCCGAATAGGTAGGTTTATGATACTAATAAAACATTAATTTGTTGTTATTTTTAATTATAGTCATATCTAGAAAATTAATTCTATCCCCTCCTATTTCCACTGTGAATTGTAAGCGGGATGATGTGCATTAAACTTGTCAACAATGCTGTCAATTGCGATCTTTGGAACTGCTGTTAAAATGTTGTCCACGTATCTGAAATAAAAGGGTAATCTAAAGTCTAACTTTACCTCTCTCTCCAGATCCTGAATGACTAGATCCGCTATAATGTGTGACAGCGGTGAGCCCATAGGTGTACCAAAATTTTGTTTGTATATCTTTTGGTCAAATTTAAAAAACGTTGAATCTAACACGAACCGGACTGCTCCCACAAATTCGTTCTTCGGAATGTTACACTGTTTATCTAAAAATTGCCATCTCTTGGACACACTCTCGATAGCCAAATCAATAGGGATAATAATATGAAGTCAATTGCGCACGACAATTATTTCCACACTATCAACGTTAATGTCGCATATTGCAGCCATTTCACCATCGTGATTCATCGGTCCTCAAGAATAAGTTCACGAATGCATTGGATGTCCGCTGATACGTGGACGACGAGTTAAATTTTGCATCTCATTACGGCCACCACGAAAAGAACTGCCATTTGAATATTTGAACTTTTGATAATGTTACATTATCAAACTGTTTTTGCAATTGCCGCAAAATTTTATTAGGTTTAACATCTTCGTTGCATAAAAATTTAATGATAATGCGTTGCGCAATCGCGCTTGGTACTTGTTGCTCATGGTGATAACTATTGAACGAAAATTGACAAACGTGTTTATATTTATCCGAGCGATATTAATAAACCCCACTGAACGCTCAATGTGCCTCATGATCGCGCGAAATTGTTTACTAACATAGCGTAAAAAGTCTCATTTATATTTAAACAACCTTCGTATTTTCATTATCAGGAAATTCATAAACGAAGAATTTTGTTATTAAGAAAAACATAAATTGTTTTATTCGTTGTTTATAACAATAGATTTTAACTTCTTAGCTAAGACATGCTACTATGGCTTTCCTCGAAGTCATTTTGAACAGCGCCAGTATAGTGGTTCACTTGTTTATCTCGTGTTTAAAACTTTATACATATATACAGAGTGTTTGATAATTCTGTGAACAATTTTCATGGGCAGCTAGAGCGGACTAAACTAAGGCGAAAAGTCCTCCAATATTTTTAACTTTTCGCAATAGTCAACGAGATGTTAATTTCTAAAGGTTGCCCAATACACACGTCCGCTCAGTCTTCTACTGGCAAGTGTACGCCCATTGACCCGCTCGGGGAATGGGGAGACATGCTCGGCGCCCGACATCGTCGCTCATATGTCTCACCGCGCCGACAAACTCGCGTCGATGATCGTTACGCACAATCGCAATTACAATATGATAAGACAGATTATAATACATATAATAACACTGTAAAATTAAGATAAATAAAAACTATAATAAACTTTTGTGAATAAAAATATTGAAAGAGAAAAAGCAACAGGAAATCTGTAGAATCTATGGAAAATCTAATTGATTTCTATCGTAATCCATCGAGAATGATATAGTTTTTATTATATGTAATAAATGCTTTGGGCGAAGACCAAATGTAGGTCGGGAATGGTCGACATTTTAGGTCAGGTCGCACGGTATAATCGTGACCATTATTTAATAAATTGGGCCGGGCTATACCTCGAGCGGCTGAAGCGCTTCTCTCGGCGTGCTTTCATTAGTATAATTTCAAAAATTAACAAAGAAATACGTGTATGCTAAATAATCAATTGATATCCCGAGCTCTCGATATGTTAACAAAAATTAATATCTCGATTATTATTACGATTATTATGTATTGTAATCTGTCTCATTATATTGTAATTGTGCGATTATGCGATCATTAACGCGAGTTCCTCGGCGCGATGCAACAAGACATGTAAGCGGCGATGCCGAGCGGCGAGCAACAGTGTGCTTCCTTTCTTGCCTCTCCAACGCCAGCAGGTAACGTTTACACCGTCGACTTAGTCCCCGGACTAAAGCCTATATTTGATTCAAGTCGATTTAGTCCGAACGATGTAAACGCCTCGGACCAGCTTTAAGTCAGGTTTCTATTTTTACTGGCCTGGCCTATTATGGGCTAAGGACCAAGCCGCCGTAGGATCGATATAAACGCACTCGTTCCGACCGAAGGTTACTGACAGAGCTGCTCAAATTCGACTTAAGCAAGAGGATAGGTCGTATTGGATTTCCGCGATGTAAATGCTTTGGGCGGAGACAAAATGTAGATCGGGAATGTCAACATTTTAGGTCAGGTCGCGTTTGAGTCACACAGTGTAAACGTGGCCATTGTTTAATAAACTGGGCCGGGCTATATCTCGGCTGGAGCGCTTCTCTCGGCGTACTCTCATTAATACAATTTCAAAAATTAATATCTCGATTATTATTGCGAATATCGCTAAACCGTATGGGACTTTTATATTCATTTCGATCTCGTCTATCTCTCTATGAGCGATGGGAGAAATATCGTGGTACACCCTGTATATACGGGATCCGGACAAAATGAACAATTTGTTTAAACAAAATTTTATTCGCCAAAATATAAAAATTACAAAAAAACGTTTTGTACTTCATCAGTGGTATCCTTTTAGAATAAAATTACTCTATATAACCTCCTTTTGTTTCGAGGACTGCTTCGATCCTCGTTTTGAAGCGCTGACACGTTCTCTGCAACACATCCTTGTCCGAATTCCGTCTCGATAGCGGCCTGGAGAGATGTGACATTGGGATGTCTCTACTTGTTAGTTTATATAATTATTTATTTTTTTATAATTACATTATAATTTGTGAATCTTTTTACATTTCCTGCTCATGCGAATCTTTTTACATTTCCTGCTCATTGTCAGGGAAGGGGGGATACAATAGATGCTTGTTAGCATCAAAACTATTAAATTGTTTATCAATTTAATATGTGAGTCGATTGTTTCCGATGTTGTGCACTGTGTTTCAAGTCCGACGAATTGTCGGCGCGCAGTTCGCATGAGCAGGAAATTTAAAAAGATTCAAATTATAATTAGGCACCAAGATCCGCCGCAGTGTATACTGCAAGACCGACATTTAGCCTTCTATGATATTTGTATTTGTGAATTTTTATTTTATTTTATTTTACTGTCATTGTTATTAGTTTTCTTAAACAAAAAATGCTTTCCCAATTTTTGATACAAGATTATGCTAGCAGCATTTATAATTAATTTTGACAAAGTCAAATATATATCAAATATAGAATGATCATTAGGAATTTGCTAAAACTAAATTATTTGAATCAAATGAAAGAAACATTGCCTTTCGGTCATGGCCGATCTCAATTCCCAATCATATTGCTATATGTAATTTAGATACAAATTTTTAGTTCATTTAAACTGCGCGCTGATTGCTTACAACGTAATTTTTTTTTTATTAAAATAATAATCTCACAAATTAAATTTTGATCGTCAGTTCGATAAATGATGCTAATAGTATTTTAAAAAACTGTAAATAACTTATTGCGAAAAATATTACCTCAGCCAGAGTTTGAATCAGGGACCTCTTGCCTATCCGGGGCGGGCATCTTTATCAATTCGATCGAGGCATGTGATAATATTTATCGTAATAGCTAGTATATATTGACTAGTATATCTAAATTACATACAGCAGTATGATTAGACACTGAGATCTGTTATGACTGAAAAGGCAATTTCTTTCATTTGATTGATTTATTCGTTATGATATAGATTTACTTATTACTTATTATTATAAATTATTTAATCTTTCTTCCACTTAGGTTTTATCAGATCGTGTATCTAAAATTAGTAAGTTTTATTTTAGCTATGTAGTATAAATAAATATAAACATGAAAGAGAAGGTATACAGAGTGTTCGGTAATTGCTGGGACCTCTAAATAACTTTTAAACAGGCAGAGATAATTGAATTAAATTTGTAGGGCATCAAAAGATCTTTTGACATAAGGGGCAACAACCCCTTCTCCAGAAGCGCGGAAATGAGGCACAGGTAAAAAATGGCATAAGAGATCAACTCGTTTGAAAGATTTCAAGAAGACCTTTCCACACACACACACAATGATAGCTTATCTGCTCCTTCCCCCCAAGGGTGCAAGGATGAGAGCAGTTCAAAAATCTTAAAAGATAAGGAACATAAAAAATTTCGAAAAAAATTCTCGAATAAGATGTCGCATGACCTCCTTAACCATCTGCACTCTTCATTAAAAGTGTGCACATATTTTCGTCATCTACTTTTAGTGTAATCCAGAATCAACAACGTAGCAGGTAATTACATTTTTTTTTTAATTAT
The DNA here is from genome assembly GCA_037157785.1 of Cephalotes varians. Taxonomy (NCBI): domain Eukaryota; kingdom Metazoa; phylum Arthropoda; class Insecta; order Hymenoptera; family Formicidae; genus Cephalotes; species Cephalotes varians. Next base: position 292,393 of record JANQDE010000132.1, read on the forward strand.
TCAGGGTTTTAAAGTAAAAATAAGTTAGTAATGCCATAAAATCTATGTGTAAGTTTATGAGATTTTTGTATTCTTTATATCAACAATTAATTTGCGCGGTTTCAAGTCTTTTTATCAAAATTTAATTTTTCAGAAATGCATTTGCCTCCATTCTAACAAGTATTTATCGAGAACATTATTTTTTGAAAATGTAGGATCTTACTAAGCGTGAGTAAATATCTCTTTTGAGATACGTGGATGGGATAATCACCAGAGATCTTATAAGGAAATAGGTCTCTTATTTAACGAAACTTTTCGATATGAATAGATTGGCATTCCAAAATCTATATAGTAGAGCGTATTGTAAAACGCTTCAAACAAACAGTATTAAGAATCATGCCAAACCATAGGCCTGCTATAGTAACAACCCGATAAAACATTAAACGTTTTGTTGTCCTTTGTCCAAGATCCGCATAATTTTATTCGCGATTTTGCACAACAATACGATAATAGTTTATCATCAGCTCATAAAACGTTGAAAAACAAAATTTTTATCCATATAAGAGCACCTGGGGATTAGAGATTGTTGTCTCTTATGTCAAAAGATAGCTCTTTTAATGCCATAAATGTCCTTTAAATTTCATTCAATTATCTCTGCCCGTTCAAAAGTTTTTTAGGAGTCCCAGTATTTTCCGAACACTCTGTATATAATTGAATGTCTTTGTGAGAGAGGAACGATATACGCAAACACAAAAATTGTGAATTACTTACAAACTAAATATCGAAATAATTACAAATAAAAATACACTAAAAAAATAAGTTTTTTTGAATATTTTCTAAGTATATTTGCGTTGAAATTATGTTTTTATCATGGCTTGTTGTGTTAATTATTCAAAACTTTTAAAATTTCAGATACCTTTCTGCGAGATTACACACACACGCACACACGCGCATACAACACACACACACACACACACACACACACACACACACTCACACTCACACACACACAAAGAGAGATAAATCCGATCATGCAAATTCCATGTGGTGCAACTTAGGTAATGCCGGCGCTATTGTATTTTTCAAGCCTTATAACTCGAAAAGTTATATTTAATGAAAAAATACACACACACACACACACAGACAAACACACGTACAAACGCAGAACACATATTCATATATAGGATGTCGAGAAATTGCTTATTGTTCAGTAGACTTCTTTCCTTTGTAATTTTTTATCAAACAACGATCCTCGCCTAAAACCTTCATATTATTACTCGGGACAATAACCTTGATAACACATGTAAAAATTATTCAAATCGGAGGTGGCTCCCCTATTCTGCATAATTATCAAAAATATAGTACTTAATGAAAAAATATATTATTATAGTGTTTTGAAAAGCTCTCGAGATAAGCTACAAAGATATGCAATAAAAAATAGAGGGTTTCTTCTAAAAAATTTAAAGTGACCTTGCCCTGGCCTTGACAACGTCACCCAAGGTCAAACCGATAGTGCCATCTTATGTCCTTCTCGATGTCACATAACATATTTGATTCAACGCATACTTTTAGAGATAATAGCTTGTAATACTTTAAATGCCTGCACGCGCGCGCACGCACGCACGCACGCACGCACGCACGCACGCACGCACGCACGCACGCACGCACGCACGC
>JANQDE010000132.1:295389-324375 GCA_037157785.1 Cephalotes varians
AAAATTATACCACCTTTTGATTTTTTAAGCATAACTTGTTTTAAAGTGTACGGATCTCTAGCAATCGTAATATATTTTGATGATAGATATAGCTTACTAAACAAATAACTTTTCATCAAATAATAAAGATTACAACAGCTTGTAAAAAATTGATTTTATTTGAAATCTCCAAAATATATTAAATTTAATAATAAACTTTGAATCACTATAACAAATATGAATGCCTCAAAATAAACAATGAATCCATAATTTATATTGTATGATTCTAGTATTTTGTAACAAAACTTTTGGCATCAATTACAGCTTGACAGCGCCTAGGTATGGCACCTCGATAAGTGCGTTGATTATCGAGGATTATTGAGGAATCTTCTTCCATTCTTCCTCGAGTTGAGCGAACTTATCGGTCGTATTTGTGACTCGCTTGTTGTTCAAACGCCTCTGCAGCTCTTTACAATGGTTCAATAATAATTAAATCGGGTGATTGGCTTAGCCGTTCCATACGAATTACTCGACGGCGGAACCACTCCTGCACTTCAACCACGCGATGTTTGGGATCATTATCCTGCTGATAGATAAAGCCACGATCAAGAAAACGCTTTGCATATGGAAGCATCACATTCTCGAGGATGTCTATGTATATTTTTCGATTCATGATGCTGTCGATCTTGTGAAGAGGATCCGTTTGCGGAGAAGGCACTCCATACCATGATGGAACCACTTCCACTACTTCATTGTGGGAAGTTAATATTTGGGGTCGAAACGTTTGTCTTTAGGACGACAAATTCATATTATTCCGTCACTATCAAATAACATAAACTTACTTTTGTCACTCCAGACGACATCAACTGGACACCATTGCTAAGGTGTCCAGTTAAGATGGGCTTTGGGCCCATTCAATTCGCGCCTTCCGATTCTTTACGAAAATAAACGGCTTCTTTATGGGTCGCCGTCCATGCAATCCTCCAACCTGTAGGCGATGACGTATAGTCTGTACGGATGGATTAGATTCTCCAAAAGATAATATTTTTTTGGCAATATCCGGTGTCGTAAAACGTAGGTTGCTGCGCGATTTGCGGAGGATGTTGTGATCGACAACAGAAAAAGTGCAACGCGGTTTCTTTTTTTTAATATAACCTCTCTTCCAACGCTTCAGAAGTTTGGTCAACGCCGATTTGGAAATACTAAACTGCTGGGCAAGTTCCTTATGCATTCCTTGTTTGCGGTCTTCTATGATGGCCTTCTGTTGGCTCTCATCAATATCTCGAGCACCACGGGTCTTTGCCATACTGTAAACTCCAAATTTTACTACTAAAATTAGCATTGCATTCAGTTTAACTTTCTTATAACATTGACGTGTTGTGTGTGGTGTGTCGCTCATTTAAGCTGAGGATGTGATCTGACTGTTGGAAGTGAGTTGTCTGCATTACATTTAATTGCTTTAATTACTCAATCGGTCTATAATTTTGGTTTTAATGGATTTCTTGGGTTTCATTTCACATTTTATATGATTGCCTCATATCAGCCTTCCAAAAGTTATTGGTACAAATTACAATAAAAACAATTAGACAACTTAACTTAATGTGACAGCCACATCATATTTGAATAATTTATGCGTATTTCTATTGTTTTCTATTGTTACTGAAGATGGCCAAAAAGTTGGCCGAAACGTATACCTATTAAAATAATTTTACTTATTAACAATTTGTGCACTAATTACCGCGCCGATTCCTATCAGCCCTTTCCCTTCCTTGTTTGAATCGAGAATTTAGAATCTCCGTACTCTTAAATTAATTTCTAAATGTTGGTTTGTTATCTGCGCGAATTTCCTTGAATACGAATTGGTCACGACACATTTGCGAGGAAGTACTAAAGTCTAGTTACTAAATATTTCGTGGTTTCAATAAGTTCTCCGTATCGCGATGTACATTTTCAGAAAGCGTGCATGCAGTCATAGCAACTTCAGCATACTTTGAATCTTCTTTGTTTCCCTTCTTGGCATTTGGCCACTTTCTGCCATTTCTTGCAATGTCCGAGCTTATCGCAATTAAAACACTTCACATTTTTAAGTTCGTCATTGTTCTTCGTAGGAGCGCGTGCGCTCTGCCCTCTTCCCTTGTTCTGCTTCAAAATAAACATGGCCGACATCAAATCTTTTTCGGCATTCATGTTTTTCCGTGATTGAAATTCCTCTAATAACTTGATATTCAGCTCCTCGGGTGAGAGAAGCTTTTCCCGTGTGTCGATTCAACTCTGAACAGTATATATAATATCATAATTTTCCGATATACTGTAAAACATTAGGATTGCTACAAGTTTGAGATTGATGTTCAATTCTGTATCGGGTCGACCTGGGACTGGGATATGGTAAAATAACTATGTCTTTTGTAGCCCGCGCCGCTCCTCCTATTTGAGCTCTCTCCCCTCTCTTTCGCTCGCAGCGTGCTCTCGCAACATTCTCCCTGTTTATTGAAGTACCTTTTACAGACATAGGATAAAGATATTTAAAGATAATACAAAATATTGCTGAGTTTCCATAAGGATATTTCTCAACTTAGAACGTAAAGAAATCGCGAAGACGAGTACTAGGTCTCTTGATTCGCTCGGACTTCCGTAGTTCATTAGCCCTCTGTAAGTTGCTATCGCTTTTCCCTGAAGCGCTGCTTGCATCTTGCTCTACTGGCTGCTCATTAACATCATCTATCAATGCCGATTCGTAGTTACTATCGTCTGTCACTATCGAATCATTGTCGTCCTCTATTAACATCGGATCATCGTTAGAGTTTCTATTGTTTCCTTGTATGTATGGCGCCGGTATTAAATGCCATCGGTTTCTACGCAAGACACTGCCTTTCTTCGTTCTAATAATGTATGAGTTCGGACTTCTATCCGGTTTTACGACCTTAGCATATACGCGCAGATCCGTCACCCATACGCCACTATTCCTCTTTAATTTAGATAATGATTTCGATCGATGTCTTTTATTATAATTTCGTTCTTGTTTTTCTTTCCTTTCTGTTTCCTTTCTTGAAACCTTACTATGATTTTTTAATGAACCTAACTTACTAGGTAACATTGGCAGACGAGAACGGATCTTCCTTGAGAACATAAGCTCGACGGGTGTATACCCGTTCTCTAAAGATGTAGTTCTATGTGCTAGTAGCCCTAAGTATATGCATCCTCTTTGCATTTTTTTTAGGATACTTTTTACTACTTTTACTGCCGCCTTTGCAGCACCATTACTTTGAGAATATTTAAGTGATGAGGTTACGTGTTCGAAATCATATTTCTTTGCAAAACGGCGGAATTCGGATGCGAATTGTGTGCCGCAGTCGCTTCTTACTGTGTTTGGGATACCGTATCTCGCAAAAGTTTCTCTACATTTCGTTATGATTTCTTGCTCTGTTAAAGTTTTTAATTGACAAATTTCGAAATATCTAGAATAGTAATGTACTATAACTAAGTACCACGTCTCTAATTTAAATAAATCTATTCCTACTTTTTGCCACGGGCGGCCAGGGAATGCCTCCTTCACGAAGGGTTCTAATATTCGATCTTTGTTCAATGCAATTAGGACAGTTTTCAACTAGATGTTTTAACTGCGAGCTTATACCAAGCCACCAGATTGACTGCTTAGCTCTATCTCTACACTTACTAATACCCAAATGTCCTTCGTGTATCTTTGACAACAATTCTTGTTGTAATGGAGGAGATATGATTAATCTGGTATCTAGCATAAGGAATCCATTTGAAAATGAAATGCTATCTCTTAGTTGATAATGCCAGCAGTCCATCTGGTAGTCTATCTTTGGTCGGCCATTTATCTAAACAAAACTTCTTTAGTTTTGCGCAAACATAGTCTCTTTCTTGTTCATCTTTAATTCTTTGAAGTAAACTTTTGGTTGTTGGCAAATGATTAGTAATGAAGCGGACATGATGATCAATTTCTTCCGTAAATTCTTTCCCCGAAATACTTTCGTCCTTTATCGGATTTCTAGAAAGACAATCTGCCAAAGTTAATTGCTTTCCCGGTATAAAAATAACTTTATAATTATAACGCATTAGATGCATTCTAATTTATTGGAGTCTTGGAGTTAACTCGTCTAAAGGTTTGGATTGCAAAATTTGAATAAGAGGCTTGTGATCGGTTTCAAGAATTATGCTGATTCCTGTAATGAAATCTTTAAAATGTTCTGCTGCATACACTAATGCTAATGCCTCTTTTTCAATTTGGCTGAATTTTCTTTCCGAACCGGTTAGAGTTCTAGACGCGTATGTTACTATTTCTCGCTTTTTCTCCCTATCTTCTTGTATTAACGCACTGCCTAACCCATAACTGGAAGCGTGAATTATGATGTTTTTTTGGTAGTCGTAATGTGCAAGTGTAGGTGCTTTTGCGAGTAAGTTTTTTATTTTTTCGAATGCTTTCTGTTGAGACTCTTTCCATTCAAATGGAATATTATCTTGTAGTAGAGAATTTAAAGGAGCTAAGATGTGGGATTTATCTGGTAAGTATTTACTTACATAATTCAATGAACCTGGAATTTGCATTAGAGATTCTTTGTTTTTTGGTGTTGGAAAATTTAAAATAGCCGACACTCGTGATGGCAAAATGCTGATTCCTTTTCCTGAAATTAGATGTCCAAGAAATTCTATCTGTTTAATTCCAAAGATGCATTTCTTTTTATTCAGGGTCATTGACGCCTTCATTTTTCAATTTAGTTAAGAATATTTTAAGTATTTTATTATGTTCTGTAATATCACCTGCATGAATTAGGATGTCATCAACGTGGACAACAACGCCCGGTAAGTCTCGAAATAATTCAAAAACATTTGTGAGAAGTAATCTGGAGCGCAGTTAATACCAAATGTTAATCTTGTAAACATATATCTACCGAATGTTATAAATGTCGTATATGGTTGACTTTTTTCATTTAATTTAATCTGATAGAATCCAGATTGCGCGTCTAGTTTTGAAAATATTTTTGAACCTTTTAAACTGGAAAGCGTTACATCTACCTTCGGTATTGGAAAATTTGCTTGTTTCACGTTATTGTTTAATTTGGTATAATCGCAACATAAACGAATGTCGTCGCAGCCCTTTTTTGAAATAACGATTATTGGGCTACACCATTCTGTGGGAAAATCGACGGTTTTGATTATTTTTAATTTTAAGAGGTGATCTAATTCTTTCTTTAGTTTAGGAAGTAAGGGAATAGGACCGGTTCTAGGAACTGCTTGAAAATATGGATTGGTATTCTCCTTAATTTCAATGTTAAGTTCTTTTTCAAATTGACCAATCCCTCTAAAAATTTCTGGATGTTTAGGATATATCTCTTATATTATTCTCTTTTATATTATTAACTTTCCGAATTAAACCGAGTTTCGATATTTCAGATTTGCCCAATAGATTTTGTTTCAATCCTTGAATAATATAAATCTTCGACTGTGCTTTTAGTTTTTTCCTACTAATATGACGCGCAAATATCCTATTACTGGTATTCTTTTACCGTCAGGCCCTGAAATAATCTTATCTGTTTTAAGTAGTTCGTTCTTATTTTTTTCCGGAATACACTCATCGGAAACGCATGTAATGTCTGCACCTGTATCGACAATAAACTGTAATGATTTTGAGAGTTCGGGAACGTAAGCTCAAAATTTAAAGTCTGTTTTGCATGCATCCTTATTAACTACTCCAACGAATGCGTAGGCGACATCTGCTTCTTTTCCCTCTTCTTCTTCGTCGTTTTGTTCCAAGCATCATATCTCTTTCGTTCTGCACATCCGATCCCAGTGGCCTTCCTTCTTGCATTTATGACATATTGATTTTATTGCAGGACATTTCCTGCCCTCCGAGTGAATGGGATATCCGCATCTACCACATGGCTGCTCTGCCTGTCGGGAGGTATCTTTGTCGTTATTAATTTTCTGTCGAGGAAAATTTTTTTCTCCTCTGAGAAACTCAATTTACTTCCGTTTCTTCTTCTACTTCTTGCCTTATCTTCTTTCCTTCTTTAGACTGTATTTCTGATTGGCGAGCAATTTCGAGTGCCTTGTCTACGGTCAGGTTACTTGTTAATTATTACCTTTCTGAGACTCGTGTATCTCGAATACCTATCACTATACGGTCACGAATTAATTCATTCTTGATATTGCCATACTCGCATGTTTCAATTAGTGAGTATAGCGCCGTGACGAATGAGTCAACGCTTTCTCCTGATTCTTGTATTCGAGAATTAAATTTATATCGTTCAAAAATGACGTTCCTCTTTGGATTGAAGTACGAATCGAACTTCTCCTTGACTATGCTGAATGTAGTAGAAGACGTAATCGTCGGTATAACTTGAGTAAGGATTTCTTCGGACTTTTCGCCCATCGAATAGCACAACAGGTCGATCTTTTCCTTGTCCGATTTCTCTATTAATTTGATTACCGACAAATATCTTTCGAAACGTTTAATCCATTTCGGCCATGACTCTGGTTTGCTAAAATCGAGTTCTCCTGGTACTTGAATGTTTACCGTAGACGTCATCTTTCTTTTTAGGTTATTTTTACAGCTATGTTTCACTCTTCGCTCTCCTTAGGCTTTCTTCTGCACAGGAATATACTATTGTTCGCGGGACCGATCCCACTTCTGACACCATGTATCGGGTCGACCTGGGACTGGGATATGGTAAAATAACTATGTCTTTTGTAGCACGGGCCAACGTTGCCTAGCGCGCGCCGCTCCTCCTATTTGAGCTCTCTCCCCTCTCTCTCGCTTGCAGCGCGCTCTCGCAACAAATTCCAATTCTTCTAACTTATCGACGGTGTCAAAGAAAGGTGCGTACGCATGTCATCGCCATCTTTCATTTTTAGATGAATCAGATTCTTCAGCAACATCGCTTTTCGCGCCAGTCCTTGCAACTTATAAACTGACTGTAACTTTCTCCTCCTCTGGAAGTTGTGCATGTCTTTACATGCTTCAATTCGCTTGGTGAAATGGTTAAGATCAGATCCGATATAATTTTTATGTCGTTCGTCGTCCATTGTAAAATAGCTGCACTGTCTGCGTCCGGTCTCGGTGTTTTATCCAAAACATATCCCCATGTGTTACTTCTCATTAAGTGCTTTCACTTGCACTTTCCACGTGTCGTAGTTATCGAGAGACTGAATCTTTATGCTTAGATGAATCATTTTTGCGGCGGTCAACATTCTTTTATAAAGTACAAAGGGATTTTGAAGGAAATTTTGAAAATAATTATTTTCTGAAAATATTATTTTAAATAATAAGGTAGACCGGAGACAAAAGTAACAGGGTAGTTGCAATCGTGAATATTTCTAAAACTATAATAAATATGTGTATGGTCGTAAGACAAGATCCGCTAGACAAATCGGCATTCGCAATAACGAGTATAAATAATAGTATAAATAATAAATAAATGAAAGAATTATTATTTTTCAAGGCGATATGTATGTATAATAATAAATGGAGAAATAGATCGACAAGTAAATAACACAAATAAGAGAAAAGTTCCTTTATATTCGGTCGAAACGGATAAATATTATTATGTTAATCTTAATCGAATTGGGAAGACGTTCACCCCGGATAAGCAGACAGGTTCCAAGTTCAAATCCTCAGATGATATTCTTTACAATAAGTTTTTTGCAAGATTTTAAGATACTTATTTAGTATCGTTATTAAATTAATGATCGATTTAATTTGTGATAGTATTATTCTAACTTCAGTTAAAACGAATTTTCGTGTTTAACCTTTGTACGATACTATTGTAGATATATTATAGATTTTAAATCTTGACTTTTTACATTCTGTGAATTATTCGTGCACATTAAATTATCCATGCACTACATTGCGTTACCGATTGCTCCACGTTGGGTTTCCATTTGCTCTGGTTCACACCTAGTCCAAAAACTAGGAACGTCAACCCTTTGTTGCTTGAAGGATTGTCACCCATAGCATGTGACAACGTAATACCGAAAGATTTGTTTTGCTAAACCTTTGTTGAAGATAGCTTAAATGTAAGTCTAAATGTAAGCCTAACGTTCGACAAAAAATTTTATATATGGATTATTATACTAATAATATATCATTTGTCAATTTTTTGTGCACGAAGTACCGTGCCGTTACTCTCATTATCTACCTCTTCGATTCTTTTATTTGTATTATTTCATATATTGAAAATTCTTGTTTTTTTTATCTATTGTATTAGTATATTATTTAAATTTTTGTTATGTAATTAAAAGAACAATTATTACGATTTTCACATAAGTTCCACGCGAAGCAAGATTGATTGTAAATCTATATGGAACCCGACTTCGCCTTGTAAAATATATGCATAGATACAGTAAGTTCCGTCCTCCCTACGGAGAGGCTCCGCTATCAAAAAACTAAACATAGAGAGAGATTTGCGTTGAACTTTGCTTCGCATGGAAAGTTGTCAACCCATATGGAATCTCGTTTCCCTTTACAACCGAAAACCTATAACATGGTTCACAGTATTTAAATTTCTTATTTCCACTCATGTGAAAATCGCAATAATTGTTCATTCAGCCACATAACAAAAATTTAAATATTTCAAAAACTACTCGTTTCCGCACATTTGCCCTTATGACATCCGACCACACAAAAAATTGATTTTTCAACAGTTTTTTTATAATAACGACTAAAATATTAAAGCTAGGTAAAATATGTATAGGATCTTATTTATAGAGTTTTTTTTATAAAAGCTTCATTTTTTGCTTGATAATTTTTTCCGTACAATTAATACTTTCTGAGATAAAAAATTAATAAAAACAATTATATATATATATATATATATTTTTTTTTATATATATATATATATATAAAATATATATATATATATATATATATATATATATATATATATATAATATATATATATATATTTTTTTTTTTATATATATATATATATATACTCTTGAGGAGAGCTGAGGACGGAGGACATTTGCATCTCCAAAAATTATTTATTAAATAAAATAAGTATTTAGACTGAAAATCAGCCAAATTGGAGGTAATAGCTTTTCAGAAATACACCCCCAATTTGATATTATTAATGTGTTCTTTTAATCTAGTGTTGAATTGTCTTTTCGTTTGGCAATATAGAAGATTTCGCAATTTTTACAATACTAGACATCACAGACGCGCACTTCGCGCGCGCTATTTAGTTTTTTATTTTTTATTTTTCATTATACTTATGCTTATAATTAATACTACATTATTACTACTAATCTCTCAATACACATAACTATCAAATTATGCAATTACAACCGCAACGAAATAAGCGTAATGAGAGAATCAATCGGCAATATGGAAAAGAAGCAATGAATTCGATTATCGATTTAATATGGCTTTTTTAAGAAAGGAAATTTTATATGACATTGTTGTTTGTTAGCGATTGATTTTTGTCTTTGTGCACTTTTATAAATTTATTAAGTTTGTCCAAACAACGCGGAATCTTACAATTGTTTCGAATTTATCTACAATAGATGCAATCTTTTCGGAGATCGATTTTATGTACAAAAATATTATAAATTGTTTCTTATTTTTATTAATAGTGTGATTATGAGAATTGTCTTTTATTAGAGCTGATTAGTAGAGTAGATGATTTGAATCTATTCAAATTTATTTTTGATTCTACAATTAATTATATCAAATATTAATTGAGAGAGTAACCATTATCGAGTAATAAATTAATAATAAATTTAATGTTCTTTTTATGAAAAGAAGCATGTGAAAGAAGGATATCGATTTAAAATGTTTCTAATTTCTATTTTATGGCACATCGAATGGTTTGAAAAATAGGATAGGTACCGCCCAGAAAGATTTTTTTATGGAACCAATCAATAATTTTGTTGTTCTTAACTTTTAATAGAAGATCAAGAAAATTAAGGCAATGGGCTCTCTCAAATTCAATGGTAAATTTAAGCCTATTGTGATAATTATTGAGAATTGTGTCAATTCAGGAGCAACAAATAAAATATCGTTAACATAGCAGTAATAAATCGGTAATTCTATGTTTAAAGAATTTAAAATAATTTCCTCTAGATTTTGTATAACTAAATCAGCAATAATTGGAGATAATGGGGAATATCCGTAGGAGTACCAAATATTTGTTTGTAAATATCGTGGTTAAATGTAAAAAATATGAATGAGAGCAATAAATTTTATGGCTGAGATGATTCATCCAGGGAATGCTCGTGGAATTTTCGTGGAATAAATTTCCATCTTTTCATTATACCGTCAATAGCAAAATCCAGAAGAATGTTTCTAAAAAAAGACACAACATCGAGAGTATCTTAGATGTGGATCGATAATCCAGAAAGAGTGTTGTAAAGATCGAAACTATTATTGACATGATTATTAGAATGAGGAACATTGTCAAAAATGATTCTTTGCAAAAATTTGGCAATGGGATATAAAACTGTATTATAGAGGAAACAATAATTCAGAAGGGAACATTTTGTTTGTGGAGCTTAGGGAGCGTAAGCTTTGAGAAAAGAGAATCGCTAAAATGTTATGAATTCTAATAGATTATAAAATTATTGATCAGTTATCATTTTCGACCCCTGATTTGAAATATCGATCCCAAGGTATTTTTACTATACAAATAAAAAACAAAAGACACTCACCTGTTCCCGTGGACAACCATGAAGGCGTTTGTTGAGTTCGCGAACAGAAAGCGACATCAAAAGCTCATCGTCCATAAGTTCCTCTTGAGGATTCGTACCGTTACAATTGGAGTACAGGCCGTTACCCGAGCGATGAGCTGGAGTAGGTCCACTGGCGCCACAAGAACTCACGGAGCAAACGCTCAAAGGTCTGCCTGGTTGTATTGATAATCCTTGCATGCTGTCCTCCATCCCCTGCATCACACCTCCGCTCGCGGGAAGCATTCCTCCTCCTGCACCCGGACCACTATAATATTCTATATGACTTGACATTGCCAGATATCCACCTGCAACAATAATGTCCACGCGTAATGAAGAATTGAAAACGTATTAAAAAAATAATGGAAGATAATAAAATATAGAGGGAGATAAGAAAAATTAATTAACATGTATTATATATTAAATGTTTAAACACTTTTTTTATCTTCAACAATTATCAATTGTTTTCTTTTACTGAGAACAATGCTGCATACTTGATATCAATAATGTAATTGTACAGGGTGTTTAGTAATTACCATGCAATCTCTCGTAAGCAGATAGAACAAGTTTAAACTAAGTAAAAACTCTCTTTACAGTGCGAATTTCTCAATAAATTATTTGATGTTCCGTTTAATTTTGAGGGCTCATTATAGATGACTGTAGCTACAAATCTACTAGAGATATTTTAAAAGTTGATACGTCATTTCAAAGAACATTTCTACAAATAATTTGACGCATATCCTGTGCATTCGTAAACATAATCACACTTTTTAGTGCGATTGAAAATGGAACATGATAAGAACATTTTCGTTATTTACTACTTTACTGCTTTGATTCGATTGCCGAAGCTCACCAATTTATCTCAGAAACTTATTCTACTCCATCAGTTAAAACATGTGAGTATTGGTTTCGACGATTCAAAAGCGGTAATTTTGTTTACACGCAATGGAAAAGATATGAAAAGAAAGCAAATAGGTTTCACATGAATTGTCTGAATTGGCTATTCAAAATCGTTTAATCATTCGCATTTTATTACTTCTTGTACAAAAAGAAGTTTTTGTATCAAATCGTAACTAGCGATAAAAAAGAGATCTACTATGATAATCCTAAATGTAAAAAATTGTGGATAATCCAAGACAATCGACATCGACTCTGAAACACAATATCCACGAAAGTAAAGTTTTGTTGTGCATTTGGTGAGATATAAAATGCGCTATTGTGAGCTGCTGAAACCAAATCAAACAATCATTGCTGAGCGTTATCAACAACAATTAATCGATTTAAATCGTGCTTTAAACCAGGAATGTCCAATAATAGTTCAAAGAAAACGGAAAGTAATTTCATTGCACGATAATGCTCGACCACACGCAAAAATAATGTTGAAAACACATTATCGGCACTTCAATGGGAAGTCTTACCACATGCCACACGCGTTTTCATCAGATTGTGTGTCCTCAGATTAGTACTTATTTCGATGCTGCACGGCCTTGCTGATCAAAACATATGGAGAAATAAAAAAGTGCTCGATGAATGCTTCGAAGGATAACATTTTTTTTATCGCGGAATTCACTTATTGTCAGAAAAGTGGGAAAAGTTATAGCTAGCGATAGAAAATATTTTGAATATATAGAAAATATTTTGAAAATATGTGATAATTTAACGTTTCTCTAAAATAAACGTATTTTTTGCAAAAAATCCCTCAAAATTAATCAAAACACCTAATAAAAAAATTAATAAGGATATTAATATAAAGATAATAAAGAAATTAATAAAGATAAATTAATAAATCCGCGAATCCGCGCGATTCAGCGAGAAGAAATATGGCATAACAACAATTAGGTGCAGCAAAACATTGGGAAGAGCGCGCATCTAACAAATACATAACTCTATCTCTTGCCATACTGAATCATACGGATACTTATTCGTAGTATTTATTAAGTAATTAAGTTTCTCATTAATTATTGAAACATTCACAAAACAATAATTTTTCTCTTTTTTTCAGTTTAGTCCGCTCTACCGACCCACGAAAGATGGCACGGTAATTATCATATATCCTACACTGAAATGTTAGTTAAAAAATGATTCTTTAAATTCACTAAATATATAATATAAAAAATATTCTATATTAGTTACAGATTTTTACAATAGTAAGTAAGATAAGTAATCCAAATATGAATTAGACATTAATTCTGGATTACTGACAAAACTGGTCAAATCCTATCATTGTTTGAATTTCTTGTAAAAACTCATAAACAAAGACTTCTATAATAAGATCATAGATATTTGTTTATTTACAGGGTGTCCATAAAATGGGATAGGAGCCATAATTGGGAGCATAGAAGAAGTCAAGGAGAATAAAAAGTTTTAAATCATTTTGCAATTTTCACAATAGATAATGAGTTATTAATTATTAAAAATCGCCGTATAATCCCGGCCTACTGTCTAATGCAAGCGCGCGACGAGATGCGACCGCGATCATGGTTGCTAGGCGCGCGAAAAGTTATTTATCATAAGCGGTAATGGCTACACACGCAGCGCGTTCTGAACTATAATTATTTTTCGCCTTCTTTTTATCTAAATTTTCTAACAGCATAGAAAAATGTTGTGTGTGTGTGTGTGTGTGTGTGTGTGTGTGTGTGTGTGTTGTGTGTGTGTGTGTGTGTGTATGTGTAGATGTACATACATGCATGTCACAGAAAAATATCAATTCTACTGCTTACAAAAGCGATTACTCAATTAATTTTTTTTTCTTTTAGTAGTAACTTTAATAAATAGTAGTAAGTTACCTTCAAAGTAGTAACTTTAAT
The DNA here is from genome assembly GCA_037157785.1 of Cephalotes varians. NCBI lineage: Eukaryota > Metazoa > Arthropoda > Insecta > Hymenoptera > Formicidae > Cephalotes > Cephalotes varians. The sequence continues at coordinate 308,862 of JANQDE010000132.1, forward strand.
AAACAGTAATAAGTTACTTTCAACAAAGAATTTTTTTTCAAATTGAAGAACTTTTCTTAAAATTTTCATTAAAAAAAATTTTTCTTGATAATAGTCTTAAAATACTCACTTGAAATAAATAATATTTACTTAACATTTTTCTCTATATGTACACACATACCAATCATATACTATAAGTTCCTTAAATTAAATAAATATTACTTATTTCAAATATTTCATAAGTTCACATATCTGCAAATCTTAAGTTTAGTTCTTCAATTAAAAATATTACATCAAAACAAATTCGATTTGCTTATTATTAGACTTTTATTTATTATTAGACTATTATTAGACTTTTCTTTGATGAAATTTTATAATATTCTTCGAAAAAATAAATTCTTTTTTCAAGTATATGTTAGCGCACTATCATTTTGTTGCCACAGAAAGGAGAATAATTAATTATTTTTTTCAATTTAATATGTGAGTCGATTGTTTCCGGCATTGTGTTTCAAGTCCGACGAATTGCGCAGTTCGCATGAGCAGGAAATGAAAAAAATTCACAAATTATAATTAGGCATCAAGATCCGCCGCAGTGTATACTGCAAGATCGACATTTAGCCTCTTTGATATTTGTATTTGTTTATCTCAAAGTCGGTCCTAATCTCAAATATAGTGTGATTATTTTTTTACTTGCAATTTTATATCACTTGCCAATTGTTATTTACTCGTATGTACTCACACACGCAAAAAAATGTCATTCTAGTGCTAAAAAAATTACTTAATTTAAGTTTTCTTCTTTTCAAGAAAATATTTTATGTACAGATAACCATTACTTACTCAAAGGAACAAGATAAATTAAATAATCACGTTTTTAACAATACAATTGACGTATTTTTCTGTGTACATGTTTGTATACATGTATTCATCACAAATTTTCAAAAAAACTCATTATCACTCGAAAAAAGTACTCGAAAAAATACTCGAAAAAAGAATTTATATTGTTTTGTGGAATATTATAAAATTTTATCGAAATTTAATAATGAGCAAATCAAATATTTGTTTTAATTTAATATTCTTAATTGAAGAATTAATCTTAAGATTCGCAGATATGTGAACTTATGAAATATTTGAAATAAGTAATATTTATTTAATTCAAGTAACTTACAGTATGTAATTTATATGTGTGTGTTCGTACATACAGAGAAAATTGTTGAATAAATATTATTTGTTTTAAGTAAAGTAATGAGTATATTTTTACTATTTTTACTATTACCAAAAAAATTTCTTTTTCAAAGAAAACTTCAAGAAAAATTCTTCAATTTCAAAGAAAATTCTTTGTTGAAGATAACTGTTACTTATTAAAAGAAAATAGAAAAAGAAAATATAAATTGAATAATCGCTTTTGTAAGAATAATTGATATTTTTCTGTGACATGCATGTACGCATATATACATAAATACACACAAAACTTTTTTTCTGCCGTTAGAAAATTTTATTTTGTGATAGAAATAAGGTGAGGAATTATTACAGCTCAGAACGCGGATGAGTAGCCATTGCAACTTGTAATAAACAACTCTCCGCGCGCTTAGCAACCACGATCGCTAGGCGGTCGCATCTCGTCGCGTGCTTACATTAGGCAGTAGGCCGGGCTTATATGATGATTTTTAATAATTAATAATTCGTTAACTATTGCGAAAATTGCAATATGATATAAGACTTTTTTGTTCTTCATGACTTCTTCCATGCTTCCAATTACGACTCATACATTTCATATCCTGTATATGTTGATAATAAAAGACTATTTTTATTGATTGCCTTCTTTGAATCAGTTAGTCATAGATAATTGTTATGTAAGATATTTAATCAGTTTTGTGATTGTTTAAAATATTTTTGTTTCTTTTGCCAAATTGGGCATATTAGAAGATATTTTATTTATTTTTTTTTAAAGTTTAACAATTGTTAATTACTTTTTAAATTAAAAACAACATTGTTTATTAATGCTATTTGAAAGCTTAAAGGCTTTATTACTGTTAAAAACAATTAAGAGAACTTTGGCTAGGAATCAGCGCTTGGTGGGAATCAGCTCTGAAGGTGTAGCGCAAAAATAAAACTTACAATTTTCTAAATAATGTGTTATAGTTTAATATGTGGGAACGTTTCGGCTAATTTTTTTAGCCATCTTCAACCCGTACAAATAAGATTCGTCGATGGATTGACGCATATTGAAGAAATAGGTCAGTCCATATTTGAGTCAGTCTTTCCGATCGTCCATGTTCAAATTAAATTTGATATCTCATGTTCGTAGCATGATATACTATTTAATCAACGAAAAATGCAAATAAATAACAAAAAATATACAAATCGCAAAAAGTCGGAAAATTAAAATAGCACATTGTCAAAAGAATTAAAAGAATAAATAAGATGTAAAAAGAACCGTTTCAAAGCGCATCACAATTTTCTGACTCAAATATGGCCTAATTCTTCAATATGCGTCAATTCATCGACGAATCTTATTTGTATGGGTTGAAGATGGCTAAAAAATTAGCCGAAACGTTCCTACACATTAAACTATAATACATTATTTAAAAATTGTAAGTTTCATTTATGCGCTACACCTTCAGCGCTGATTCCCACTAGCCAAAGTTCTCTTAATTATTTTTAATCATCGGGAATCTTTATTTCTATTATTATTTATTACTGTTATTTGTTAAAATATAAGATCAATATTAAAAACCTTTTTTTTTTCAATTCATTTAAAGTGTGATATAAAAATTACATTTATAAAATAAGTAATCAGGATACTTGTGAATCATTTACATTATTTTATTTAATTGGAATTAAAAATAAAACTTCTGTTTAGGGGAGTCACCTACAATGGCTTTGATCTTGTCAAAGTCCTGAATCCTGAATAACAAATCATGATCCTAAATAACATTCAAAAGTTTTAGTTATCGCTTCGGTTTGTTAAGAAGTTTGTTAAAAAGTATTTGTTAAAAAGTTAACAAAAAATAAAATCGTTTTATGTCAATGCTAATTTACTGATAAATGTATTGCGTGAATGTAGTGGGTTCTGTTCCTTCATAGGGGGTTTTACCCCAACAAAATTAATCTAACTTAAACCAAATTTAGTTTCAATAAAAAAATATATTGGTATTTCGCATGGAATTGTATGTCCATGTGGAACATTGCAATGAAATTGTAAATCTATGGGGAACATTGTATGCGTGGACGTAGTGGGTTCCACGCAATGTATTCAGGAAGTAAATACGTGAATAGAGAAGACCGAGATTTGTTGGCACAGTTGTTTTCACAATTTCAACTCAATTTGATTTTTTAAATAATTAATTATTATGATCAATCTGCTTTAATATAATAGAAAGACACATTAAGACAATAGAAAGACTTTCTTTACATTTTCATGCTAAGAACAATATTCTGCTACTATATTATATAGCTTCTTTATAATAAATGTAAATACGAACATATTGCATTGTAGCCAGCCTGCCCCAATAGTAAGGTAAGTAATCTGTATCATGGTTTAAGTTGTCCAAACATGACAAATTCTATACTAAAAAAAAAGAAAACGTAATAAAAAAACATTAATAGAAATAAAAAATAGATCATAGATACGTACTTCTTGGCATAAATTATATCTTTTAATGTTAGTTTGTAATTAACAAAATTATTAAATAACAAAAAACTATTATAGAAAAACAAATATAAATTATTTTAAATGTAGCTTGCTTCAATATAAAAATATTAAACATAAGCATTTTGTCAAAATTAAATTGTAATTGCATGTTCATTGCATATTCACATTTCTCACGTACACGTTATAGTCAAGCTAAACTTACTGAGTACCTCATCCCTACATATATTTGATTTCAATCATTTTATTATAACAAATTACTATTATTACTCAAAATAACATGTCATATAATAACAGAAACTTTCCTTAATAATACGTCACTTAGATTTACTCTCTCAAGCTAAAGAATATTAATACGAAATTTTGAAACGCTTGAAAATTTATTTGCCCTTTTTTGAATCAGATTTTTCTCTTTTTTTATTGTAATACTGTTTGATTTAAATAAAACTTAGGGAAAAATACCTATGTTATAAAAGAGATATTTTGCGATAACTTTTTCATTATTTCTTTCATTATAAATGCATAAACGGAATACAATGCCAACTTAACTCTTGTGCCAACGAATCCTGGTCTCCCCTATACACAAATATCTATCACACGCTTGCAAACTTATTCTTCTGTTTTCTGTTAAGTACAATTTTTGACATTGTTTCGCACTATGAGCAATGAGAGATGTAGAATGGATTTCGCTTAGCGTTGTAAAGTATATGCGTAGACGCAGTAGATTCCATCTTTCTTATGGGGGGAGACTCTACCACTGAAAAACTAGACATAACTTTTTAATAAAAAACGATTAAGTAACGGTTAAAACTTTTTAAATGTTTTATTAGATCATGATTTTGACAACATACAGGTCAAGATATAGATTATTAGAGATGCCTCCCCTAACAGGAGTTTTACCGAATGAAAAATTATAACTAAAAAAATTAAATCGTATAAAATTTATAAAGTGTTTCTACAATTAAATATTTTTCTACACTTTTTCTTTTCCGAAAGAATGTTTAATATAATGTTATGGATTATTATATTAAATATATTAAATATGTTTAATATAAATTTTAGATCACACTATAAAAACCATAATTTTTTAAATTATCATTATTTAATTTTTTAATTCAGTAAAATTTCTAAAGGAAGCATCTCTAATATTCTTGATTTTGATATATGTTGTCAAGGTCATGATCTAGAAAAACATTTAAAAAGTTTTAGGCATCACTCATTGTTTATTAAAAAGTTTGTGACAAAAGAAGTTTCATAAATACAACATAATTTTTTGATATTGTATGTATTTATTTAGGAAGTAAATATGAGTGCAGTACACAAATATTTATTATACCTGTGAACTTACTTTTCTGTTTTCAGATATAATTTTTGACAATGTTTCGCACTAGAAAGAACGATGTAAAGTGGATCTCGCTTTGCATTGTAAAGTATATATTCGTGTAAAACTTCGCTTCGTATTTACAACTTTCTCGCAAAGCGAGATTTCAGTACAAACTTATGTGTAGTTTTAAAGAATTCTTGTTTTAAAGAAAAATAAAAAAATTGACTTCGATTCAAGCAAAACTAATAGTAAAAAATATTCCTGCAGAATAACAAGAAATATAATAATTTAAACTAAGATTGAACTCTTAAAAACGATCCACACCCAATTGCCATGAATTTTGAAGTGCTATAAGTGCAGAAATGCTCTAAATGATGTCAAATGCTCTTAAATGGATTTCCATTAAAAAAATTTTGATAAAAAAGTTTAATACTAAAAATGTTAAAATAAATAAATGTAAGGATAGAAATATGAAAATGAGGGGATTTATCTCCAATGACCTTGAAATATGTCAAGATTATGACTCTAAACAACATTCAAAAGCCATCGGTTGTTGTTTATTAGAAAAAGTTATTAACAAAAACGTTTGAAAAATATAAATATATTTGTAGTGACGATGTAATTTGCTAATATGTGTAGTGTAGACCTTGCTTTAAAGTTGTAAACTCACGTGGAGTCTCATTTCGTGTGAGTCTGTAATTGTACGTACGGTTCCACATAAATTTTCAACTTTACACGCAAAACAAGATCTACCCTACATATATCAGAGTATTTCTGCCAAAATTCATGCCAATTGAGCGTGGATCGTTTTTCGAAAGTTTATCCTAAATTAGAAAATTTTATTTTGTGATAAAAAGAAGGCGAAAAACTCATAGCTCAAAATGGGGGTCCAATGTTACGCGCCGCTCGTGTGTAGCCATTGCCGCTTGTAATAAACAACTCCCCGCCTAGCCTCGTTGGCAGCTGCATCTCGTCTCGTGCTTGCATTAGCCAGTAGGTTGGGTTTATACGACAATATTTAATAATTAATAACTCGTTAACTATTGCGAAAACTGCAAAATGATATAAGACTTTCTTATTCTCCTTGACTTCTTTCATGCTCCCAATCCTGGCTTCTGTCCCATTTAACGGACATCCTGTATATTTATATGCGCAAAGATATTGCGCAAACATTCTCCGAAACTCATTAAAAAAATAATGCAAATTTTTTACTCACGATTAAGTTATTAATAAATAATTTGGAAAGGAAGTACGTTCGGTATATATTTGTATCTTTTTTTTTTCCTACGGGGGAAATTCTATCATTAAAAAACTAGACAAATAAAATACATTTGTATATATTGGAATCTCTTTTGCGAGAAAGTTGTAAACCTATACAAAGTTCTACACGAATATATATTTTATAACGCAAAGTGAAATTCCAATATAAACTTATGTCTAATTTTTCAATAAAGTTTCCTCCCTCTAAGGAAGAAAAAGATACAAATAACAGAACAGATTTTTTCACATCGTTCCTAATGCTCATAGTGCGAAACACTAAAAATCTAAAATATGTGTATAGAATGTCCGAGATTAGTTAAGACAACGCTCGTGTGCTGGTAGAACGAGTTAAACTGATAATGAGTTGAAAAGTTCGTATCATTTTGCAATTTTCGTAACAAGTTATTAATTATTAAAAATCATCGTGTTAGTCCGACCTACGGTCTAATGCAAGCGCATGGCAAGATGCGACCTGCCTAGCCATCATGATGGCTAGGCGGTGTATTTATTATAAACAACAATCACTTCACGTAAACAGCGAATAGCGAGGATTTAGTGCCAATAGAAAACAATTTTTCGCGCGCCTAGCAACCTTGATCGTTAGGCGGCCGCATCTTATCGCACGCTTGCATTAGACTTGTCTAATACAGCGATTTTTAATAATTAATAATTTGTTAATTTGTTATAAAAATAACTAACTGCGAAAATTGCAAAATGATAAAGGACTTTTCGACTCAGTTTAATCCACTCTACCTGCACTCGAATGTTGTCCCAACTATTCTAGGACATCCTGTATAAATAAAATATATCTTCTAAGTTTAATTATTTATTTTAGAATTACTCTGTATAGAATTAATCAATAAAAATGCATCTTCACCGGACGGTGTGAACAAATCGCGAATTATGTCTAAGGTGAATCCTTGTTCTTAACTTACAAATTAATAAATAGTAACGTTAGTTATAATTTGTTCAATTGCTTTTTGCGGTAGTTCGTTATAAATTTATTCTAGAAGCGGTAAGATCAAAAGAAAAGCGACACACCTTCACAAAATTTTTCGAATAAACAAATTTTTTATTCCCTAAAAATGAACTGTTATAGTCATCAGTTATACTGTTATACTCACCAGTGTGCCTAGTAGGTCGTGGTAAATGTTGCAACTCCTGAAAATGATGGTGCGCTGATGTTGCCGACCACGGCTCATGATGGGTCTCCGGAGTTTGCTCTTGAGGACAGTGGGGCCTTAGATCCAACGGCTCTTGTCTTAATGACTGAGTCAGCCAACCCATGCCACCCGTACCCACCTGCATTTCTTCCTGCACCAATGCCGCCGGTTGCTGCAGTTGCAGCAGTATACCGCCGCGGTCGCGGAGATCACGCGCATCGCGGGAATCTCGATCGCCGCGGTGAAGTAACGGCGGTGGCGATGCCGAGACAGGCGGTGTGTCCGGTGGCGTGCCCGGATGCGACAGCGTGGTAAGATGTGCCGCGGCACTAGGTGGTGCCTTCACCAAGACGCCATGTTGTACTTGAATGTGAGGCTGACCGTACAATGGATGCGGCTGCTCTAACTCGTGCGCGGGTGGCGTTAATGGTGCCAAAGTCAGGCTCTGTGACTGCACTTGTCCCGGAAGCTGTACCATGCTGCCATTTACCATCACCGTTGGTGAACCCATTCGTACCTAAAGCATCAATTTTTGCCAATATCAACAATAGTCAATGACACACTAGTTAAACGAGAAATTCAAGTTCTTATTTTATCTATATTATTAATAATAAATATTCAAATCACTTTAAATTTTTAAACAATTTAATCATATTTAACTCTCTAAATCGAAATTCACTGAAATTTCAGTGAATTTCACTGATATTAGTGCAATACTTATAACTATATCAGAAATATGTACTGTCCTTCGATGATAATAAATCGATTTTGATCAATGAAATATTCTCCTCTTAATCAAAATCGGTAAAAGTGAATACTCATTAATGATCACAGTTATAAATATACTACAGCACTACAAATTAATAAAGAATACACTGATTCCGATTTAGAGAAAAAGATTCAAATTATTAAAAATATTATTAAGAATAAAAAATATTTGCAAATTTCAAATCTTAAAAATCCTAAAATTATTGAAAAAATTTTCTAGAAAATTCTTCCTTAGAAATGTATAGATATCTAAAATTCCTGAAATTAAAATTGTTATTTATAAAATAGAATGAAAATAAAATTAATTGAATTAAAATAGAATAACAAAATAAGATAGTCAAATGAGACGAGCCTTACAAGGTAGAATGGCAATTACATTAATAATTTATTTAATTTTAAGTTACAAAATTTAGGGACATTTCGACACTACTTGGTTTTCCTCAGCTTAATATTATATTTTACATAAGAACGCTAATTTAGTGAAAGTTTAAAAAGTTTAAAAAACGCAACGGATAGACGCGAAATGTTGTATTAGTACTAGTAAGTTGTTCCCCAAATAGTCAAAATTTGTCCTACAATTAAGCGGTCCATGAGATTGTCAATGTTTAAAAATTAATTGTCCAACGTTTTTCGTTTCAAGGCGAGAAAAGACGGAGTCAAATTGTGAAAAGAGATGGTAATATCCTGTATGCCTTTTGTCTTCTGGTATAGCTATGTGTTATAGAAATTGTATATAATAACGTATCTATTTATTAAGATGATAATCTATCGTGATAAACTTAATAAAGCTTATATATATATATATATATATATATATATATATATATATAGGTATATATATATATATGTGTGTAGATAGCTTTATGGTGAAAGCGCGTCGCGTCGGTTTAACAATGGTATATATTAATACAAGTGACTGAGAGCTAATGAGTCGGATTCGCAGACAAGTGCGTAAATATATACGAGTGTCAGAAGATAGATGTCACTTTAAATTTTTGCCATAGTTTGTGTAATATCTATTAACCTTAGAGAGTATGTCGAGCAAATAAAAATAGGGTTCGTCAAGTAATTCGATATCTTTTTGTGAATTGATACTGTTTTTTTGTTCTTTAATGTGTAGCATTTCTGAGATTAATCTTTTATTGTAGTTAGGTTCCAAATCCATAATTTTGATATTGTTCCAGTCGAATGTATGTTGGTGGTTCAATATGTGGTCGATAATTACGGAATGTCTCGTCCATATTGTTTCTATATTTTTTAATTCTTGTTTTAATTTGTTTCTTAGTTTGTCCAATATAAAAGACATCGCAATCTTTACAATGAATTTTGTATACTACATTAGTGTTCGACATAATTTCGGTAACGTCCTTATGAGCTTTTACAATGTTATTAAATTTATTGCAATATCTAAACCCTACAAGAAAATTAGTTTCCCTAATAATAATTGCTGCTGCTCTTATCGTTACGTTGTGTAAATATGGAAGTATTGTTTGTCGTCTTTTTGGTCATTAGTGTGTTTTAAAATTGTCTGTTTATTTAAATTTACTATAACTTTCGTGTTGAAAAGTTTTTTATCCTTAAATTGATATATTTGAATATTATATCTATAGAGTAACTTAATTATCTAAAAGTAATTATCTAAAAGTATTTTCACAATGAGTTTCAAGTTTTTTTGATGAAAGATAGAGTGTAACAGCAGCAAAGCCCTGTCTATCAGGTTGTAAATAGTGCTTATCTTGTGACATATTGGATGTGTGGAGATGAATGACAAAAATATGAGAGAAAGTCTTTTTTGAAACCAATCAATTATAATTCTGTTGTTTATTATATTAAATTTTAGATCCAAAAAGCTTATACTTCTATTGTGTTCATACTCTATTGTGAACTGTAATCTATTGTCAAAGCTATTGAATGTGTTGAGAATTTCGATAATTTTGTTTGTGGACGCAGCCAAAATTATATCACCCACGTATCTATAAAATGGCCATCTCAAATTGATGGAATCTAGTGTCTTCTTTTTTAAATCTTGTACTACGTCAACAATAATGAGTGATAATGATGATCCCATTGGCGTGTCAAAGGTTTGTTTGTGACATTATTAAAGGTAAAGAAAGTGAATGATAGTATGAATTTGATAATCGACACAAATTCGTCGAAAGGGATGGTAGTATTCTTTTGTATCATTGTCCATCTTTTTATTATGCTGTCCATTGCAAGATGTAGAAGGATGTTTATGAATAAAAAAACTACATCTAGCGAGATTAAGACATCCGATGTATCTATTTCTTTATATTCGCTAGAGAATTCATCAACTCAAACAAACCTTTAAATAAATAAACAGACAACTTTAAAACACAGTAATGATCAAAAAAACGACAAAAAATATTTCGTACTTCCATATTTATACAACATAACGAAAAGAGCAGCAGCAATTATTAGGGAAACATCTAATTTTCTTCTAGAGTTTAGATGTTGCAATGAACTTGATAGCATTGTAAAAGCTCATAAGAATGCCACCTAAATTATGTTGATGAACACTAACATAGTATACAAAATTCATTGTAAAGATTGCGATGTCTCTTACGTTGGACAAACTAAGAGACAAATTAAAACAAAAATTAAAAAACACAGAAACAATATGGACGAGACAAGACATTCCGTAATCACTGATCACATATTGAACCACCAACATACATTCGATTGGAACAATATCAAAATTGTGAATTCGGAATCTAACTACAATAAAAGATTAATTTCAGAAATGCTACACATTAAAGAACAAAAAAAATAGTATCAACTCACAAAAAGATATCGAATTGCTAGACGAATCCTATTTTTATTTGCTCGACATACTCTCTAAAGTTAGATTAATAGATATTACACAAATTATGGCAAAAATTTAAAGTTAAAAAGACATCTATCTTCTGACACTCGTATATATTTACGCACTTGTCTGCGAATTCGACTCATTAGCTCTCAATCACTCGTATTAATATATACCATTGTTAAACCGACGCGACGCGCTCTCACCATGAAGCTACCTACACATATATATAAGCTATATTAAATTTATCATGATAGATTATCATCTTAATAAATAGATACGTTATTATATACAATTTCTATAACACATAGCTATACCAGGAGACAAAAGGCATACAGGACATTACCATCTCTTTTCACAATTTGATTTCATCTTTTGTCGCCTTGAAACGAAAAATGTTGGACAATTAATTTTTAAACATTGACAATCTCATGGACCGCTTAGTTATAGGACAAATTTTGACTTTTTGGAGAACAACTTACTAGTACTAATACGTTATGCGTCTATCCGTTGCGTTTTTTAAACCTTTTAAACTTTCACTAAATTAGCGTTCTTATGTAAAATATAATATTAAGCTGAGGAAGACCAAGTAGTGTCGAAATGTCCCTAAATTTTGTAATTTAAAATTAAATAAATTATTAATGTAATTGCCATTCTACCTTATAACGCTCGTCTCATTTGATCTATCTTATTTTGTTATTCTATTGTTTAGAAAAACAAGTAAAACATATTATTTTTAATAATTAAAATAAATATATGTAAATGAAATATAATAAAATATAATAATAAATAAAATTAATATATAAAAAAAATCAAACGTTTACTTTCAATATATTTAAGATACATTTTGAAATATTTAAAATTGTAATAATTTTTTCGAATAATGTTTAAAATGATATTTCTATTATATATTTGATTTTATTCAATATGTCTTCAGCTCACTATTTAATATTAATTATATTGCTATAATACAAAATAAAAATTTTCTAAAAATATTTTTCTAAAAATATTGCATTAAACAATATCTGAAATGATGTTTTATATTAAATAAAAGCTTTTATTTTTTTTTCTTACGATAATAACAAATAATTGAAATCAGTTTTTGCTTACAAATACGTTGTCAGCTCAAACATATTATTATTTATTAAATTTCAAAATCAATACGCAATATGAGAAATATGATCAATATTATAATTCATAATACTTAAATAATTAATAATAAAAATATAATGTAATTACTCTATGAATTTAGATAAACTCATTTAGCATAAACAATAGATTTTGAAAATTAATGACAAGTAACTAATTGATTTTGACAATATAATTCTTTAAAAAATTATCTTTTTAAAAAGATTTAAAAAGTGTCAAATTCATGCAATGAAACTGTTATGTTAATACTGTATTGTTAATAAATATATATAATGGCTCAGAAGATTAAAATCAATTACTTAAAAGAACAAGCAATGAACCTTGCTGGATGTCTGTAGCAAATTATACTTTTATTCTATTATGGATGTTTATAATTCGTAGAACTTAAAAACAAACAATAACTCATAACGTTTCTCGAAACTATTGTTATACAAAATAATATTTATTTTAATACGCCAAAAGATTTAAAAATAGAATCTGTAGTTAGATAACTCAGAAATAGATAAGAATAGTTTAGAAAAGAATAATTTAGAAAAGATAAAAAATATATAAATATTAAAAAACATAAAATAATTTTAACATGAGAAATATATTACAATTTTATTGTAACTCTGAACTTTTTTTCTTTACAAGCACAAGAATCTTAATTAAATTTATTTTTACTAAAAAAATGATTTAACAAAATCATTTTCTTAGTAGAGCTCTAAATTTTTTGTATTAAATATTTCTTTTTATTTTGATAACATTTTCCTGTTTTGTTATTATTTATTTGACCTTTTACCTAAATGAAGTGAAGTATATTTAATTATTTATGTTTAAGAATTTCTTATAAAATTTCGGAATATATTTTTCCTGAAACTTGGCTTCACAACCATGTTATAGTATAGAAATATTATATTTTGTTCAATATAACATTTCTAATATCAAAATAATAGAAAATAATAAATAAATATCGACAAATCTTAGTATACACAACTATGTATAAATAACCCTGTTTGGTCAGAGTTGACTCTTAATGTTATTTTTAATAATATTTATGCGTGATTTATATACATTTCCCAGTCCTGCAAATTACGCGCCAAATATTTTTGATCTTCCAATCCTGAACTGAAACTGGAATAGTAATATCACAAATTAAATTGCAAAAAAATATGCTTCAGTGGTTGAATTGATAAGACACTTGCCATGGAAAAAAAGGAAAGTTCGAAGTTCAAACTCTGGCTGGGGTTATATTTTTTTGCAATAAATTTTTACAGTGTTTTAATGATGCTTTTTAGCATCGATATTTAATTCGTGATAGGAGAGACCGAGGCACAAGAGGCAAATTGTCATTGCGTTTTATTTATGTATCTATGGCAAAAAAAACAATGGGAAAGTTTTTTTATAGTTGACCGCAAAATATTTCTTTTATAACATAAGTCTTTCCCCTAAGTTTTATTTAAATTTAAACAAATTATAATAAAAAAAGAGAAAGATCTAATTTAAGAGGAGGCAAGTAATTTAAGAGGAGGCAAATTTTTTAGCATTTTAAAATTTCATATTAATGGTCTTCTCTCTCATAAGTTTGAGAGAATAAATCTAAGTAACGTATTATTAATTAAAAGAAAAGTTTGTGTTATTATACAATGTGTTATTTTTGAGTAATGACATAATTTGTTATAATAAAATTATTGAAATCAAATGTATATAGGGATGTAAATTAATTCATATTTAAAACAAGCTTAGCTTGATTTATTACTACACATTTAATTACAACTAACATTCAATTACAACTTAATTCTGATAAAACGTTTTACATTTAATATTTCTATATTAAAGCAAAAACTATCTAAGATAGTTTACATTTACTTTTTGTAACAATATTTTGTTAGTGGATTATTACAAAATAACTTTAAAAAATGAACTGAGATTAGAATAGTAATAAGGAAGATTAATGCTCGTTAGCAGTTTTCACATTTTCGACATTCGACTTTTTAAACAACTATTATGATTAAATTCTATTAATATGATAGAAAGAACCTTTCTCTACATTTTTATGCCAAGAATGATTCTGTATCTGTATGCTGTATATTGTAGTTTCTTAATAATAAGTGAAATATGAATGCTGCATTGTCGTCAGCTTGCCCCTACATACAATCTTATCAAGAAACATATATCTGTAAGGCATTTTTTCTTATGTTTTTGTTAATTTAAAATTTGTTGCACCATAATATATAATTACTATAGGGGCAAGCTGACGACAATGCAGCATTCATATTTCACTTATTATTAAGAAACTACAATATACAGCATACAGATACAGAATCATTCTTGGCATAAAAATGTAGAGAAAGGTTCTTTCTATCATATTAATAGAATTTAATCATAATAGTTGTTTAAAAAGTCGAATGTCGAAAATGTGAAAACTGCTAACGAGCATTAATCTTCCTTATTACTATTCTAATCTCAGTTCAGAACTATGTTTTAAAACTAAAAATATTTAGTACGCAGTTTGTAGAACTGGAAAATGTATATAAATTTACGCATAAATATTACTAAAAATAGTAAGCTGCAACTCTGCCCTAATAGGTTTTCTTTATACTTAATTATGTATGACAATAAAAAATTATACAATGTACATAAATTTTACTTTAATTAACATTAATAATATTAGATATTTATTATTATCTTGTTAAAAATAGTATGAACTCTGTTATATTATTATCTTGTAGGGAAAGACTTAAATAAGAAAATCGCAATTTTTTTATGTTAATTGTTTTTTGCTTAATTGTTTTCCGTTTAATTTTCTTCTAATTATTTTTTATTTTTTAATTTTTGTAAACCTAAGTATGTATAGCAAGGTATTCTTATAACATTTATTTAGCTACTTTTAAACTTTCTGTGTATTTAAAGAAGCATTATATACAATAGTTTTTACGTAAACTTGATGTTTTTTTAAAAAGTGATAATTTTTTAAGAAATCATGCTTTTTTTAAGAATTAGATGTTTTTCTCAAAAATGAATATGTGTAGGGTATCTCTCCGGTAATTCTCTTGACAACGCTCGTGTGCAAGTAGAGCGGACTAAATTGAGTCGAAAAATCCTGTATCATTTTACAATTTTCACAATATTTAACGAAAAATTAATTACTAAATATTGCCGAATAAGCGCGATCCTCATAGTTTGTCGCCAAATGCAAGCGCGACGAGATCAACGGCTGTGATTGCTAGACGCGCGGGAGTTTTCTACAAACGACTACATGCGAGCAAAGCGTGGCCAGCGCTTGTAGAAAACAATTTCATGCGTTCCTAATCACGACTGCTAGGTGATCATATTTCGCCGTGTGCTTGCATTTGGTGGTAAGCTGAGCGGATAGGCGTTCAATATAAATGCATTTATGTCGATGTGTGTGTGTGTGT
>JANQDE010000132.1:324380-340978 GCA_037157785.1 Cephalotes varians
TGTGTGTGTGTGTGTGTGTGTGTGTGTGTGTGTGTGTGTGTGTGTCTTTAGTCTTTTTAGTGTATTTAAATATTATAAATACACATGTAATCAATGTTATATTTATGCACTACTATGATTGATGATTTCTGATGTTAAAACATCTGTAAATGACGATGAGTTAATCGAATTTAAGCTTTTTTTTAAGAGCAAAAAATTAACTATCGCTTCTTTCGCAAATGTTTCCTCTATTTACATAAGTCCTCAGTTTTTTTATAATTATCGACATAATTGCCAATCAACTGCAATCTTTTAAGGCCAATTATAATCAAAATTTATATTTTTTTTCCAACGTTTTTTAAATAAAAATTTTACAATTCAGATTTTGAGTTGTAATATCTTCTTTCATAAGGCATATAAAGGAAAAATAGACTTTTATTATGTAACAGAAATTCCAGCTAATGATTATTCCTATTATGAATTCGATTAATTTAGATATTATTGAGATATTAAGTTAAGGTAATCTTAAATTGCCGTATCGCATAATCATGATCTGTCTTGCCATTGCGCATGAATTCGATGCGAAATACGGCTATATCTTCCTTATAAAAAGATAGCATTGTTCATCTATTTTATTTTTTTTAAACAAGACAAAATCGGTCTCTTTCTCTCTCTTATTGTTTTTGACATCCTTTAGATATTATAAACCTCTCTCAAAATTTCATTTATAATAAAAATATTTATAAATTTTTGTTTTGTTTTATAACAGAGGAGCTAACAATACAAGTCATTAATATAAAAAAATCAATACTTGAAATTTTTGCACCATCTTATTTGATATGTCCTAACAAAAAAGAAATAATTCAAAAATCTAAAATCTATCTTTTGCGATAACATTTTATATCACAATCATATCGTTTAACAAAATATGTATTTGAAATTGTTTCAAATAAATCGTAATTATATGTAATATATCCAAAGATTCAGTAGGGGAGACCGAAATTGATTGTCATACGGGATTGATTATAAAAAACATTATAACCCAATCAATATAGCCAGAAAACTTTTTTCTTATATAAATTAGAATGCTGATGTAATTAATTTGTTGTGAAAAATAGTTTGCGCCAAAAACATCGCGTATATTACTTACAACAACATTTAAGAAAATATAGTTGGTGAGTAAATTTTTCAGATCTCCTATTTTGTTTATTTGTTAGTTTTTGACATTACCAATCGCAATTTCATTATATAATCATAGAAAATGTCTTAGATAAGTTTTGCTGTGGTTGGTTAATCATTATTGTAACATAATTTGTAAATAATTCTTCTTACTAGAAAAACGGCCATGGGATAGATTGTCCAAAATAAGCTTCTCTACCTATTCTTTGAGAAAGCCATGTTTTCCATCTGGCAACTGGTTTGAACAGTTAAATCAATCATTCAGAGGTTAAGTGAGATTAAATTATAACTATGAAAACAAAAAAGGAAGACAGATAGTAAAACTCTGCCTGATATTATTTTGAAAACTAGCTAGAGCAGTCAAAATACATAATTTGTCCAGCAAGCCGCATTAAAATTTAATATGAATTAAGTCGTTATTGCGAAAAAGTCCTGATATATGTGATTACCATCATTGGAACGTGTGACAATTAACCCCGAATATGGGGTTAATTGTCACATTTTTCATAGTTTCATTTAAAATTAAATAATTTATTTGTACGATGATATATACAAGAGTAATATTTTTCTTTTTAATACCTAAGGGATGTAGGTGTATTCTAGCACATATAGTGTTTCAAAATCTTACATTCACTTTTTTTCTTAAATCATTAAACAAAATCTGTGACAACCTGCCCCAGTCTCTTCTATATTATTGTAATATCTTGATTAAAAATTTTATTTAAATGCATTATTCGTTTTTCCAATAAAGGTCATTGCCGAAATAAGAAACGCGGATTTTAATTTTGGCTGACCATGCATTGATTATTTAATCTTATGCATTATTCTGTATTTTCGTTAAATATTAAATTAAATGTTAACGAGGCAGATAAATCGTTATGTAGCAAATTTAGATACGCTGGCAAATTTAGATACGCTATATCTATGTATTATGCTATGTCGAGTGTGAGCATTCTTTTATGAGAGCAATCATGTGTCAACGTCACTTGCAAAATCACGATTTATTTGGTTTACACATAACAAATACGCTCATACGTAGCGCGTGTATGCACTACACATTGTTATTGCGTACTACATTCCGGATAATATAACTATATTTATACGTAACATATATATTACATACTTTTTATCTTATTTTCTTTTTTAGGACAACATAATCCAGTAACAAAACAATTATGCAAAATGTTTCATACTCTAATAAAATCATTCATCTTTGACTATTTTAAAATAGTCAATAGTCTTTTCGAATTCTTTTCTTAACGAAAACAAATTTTTCAAGAAAGATCAAAAGACTATCTCATGTTTTCAATCTTCAATGTAAAATATTATCATCCGTCAAATCTATTAAAACAAAGATCGTCCGAACTTTGATAGAGAGTAAGATTTTGTTATCTGCTTGTAAATTGCTTTGTAATTTGCTTAGTAAAAATCCTTTATTTACCCTTTTTATTTTAACAACTCTTGACATTTTTGTTAAAACTTGACTTAAATAAAGAATGAAAAAGATGTAAGAATGTTAAGATACTGTGTATAAATCTTTGTATAACTTGAGATATTAACTTTTTATCGTATTTTATATTTTTTTAGCTGCAGTAAATATTTTCCAACGTCTTATATATTCAAGTTTGTGTATTTTAATATTTTTGCAAAAAAATTATCTCAATAAATATTAATCGCATTATAATTGTATATCATGATATCAATGATATAATATCCTGAATCTGAATACAACAAAAAAATCTCGCACTGATAATTGTCGCATCTTATTTATTACGAATAAATGTAAGGATTATTATTATCCCATGTGCCTTTAATAATCTAAAATCTCAACATTTGGTGTGTGTGTGTGTGTGTGTGTGTGTGTGTGTGTGTGTGTGTGTGTGTGTGTGTGTGTCACTGATATTTTTCGATTTAATGATTTAATTTCGATTCAATTTAATCTGTTGACATTTTTGACATCGCTAATGTAATTGTTATAGCAGCCATTTAGTATATACATATGTATGTTTGAATTATGAGCACACAGAATAGAACAGATCAAATTCACACATTATTATTATATATATATATAATTTGAACATATCAAAACTCTTATTAAAAATATATGTCATTTTTAAAAAATTTTATTTTTACATCTGCCACATTGAATTCGTTATTTCGAATCTTAAAATTTAAAAATTCTAACGTCATATTTAAAATCAACAATTATTTAAGCCACATAAAATTTACCTTTACATAAACTATATATAGATTATACATAATAGAAGAATTATATAAATGTTAAGAATAGAATATTTAATGACATCCTTCTTAAAGATTAATTAAAATCAATATATTTTATAATTAATACAATAGTATGAAGTTATTTAGTATAGTATAAAAAAAAATCTTTCTAAAAAGTTTTTCTGTATTTCTCATACATTTTTTTTATTTCTTACATATTTTGTCCCGCTTTTATCGCGATTTTTTAAGATAATTTTGAAAGAGGCGAGAATAAGTTTCTAAAAAAACAATTTTTTTTTATAATTCGATATTATAAATTTGATCTTTAAAACGTACATAATCTTAATAAAGGTACAAATCTTAATTACTTCCTTAAGAAAAATCATGAATTTTTAAATATATATATATATATACTATGAAGGAACATAAAGTATTAAAATATTTAGGGTAAAATACCAAAAAACTTTTATTTACTAACTTCAGAAAATATTTTTAGTAAGCAAAAAATGTAACTA
This sequence comes from Cephalotes varians, assembly GCA_037157785.1. Classification (NCBI taxonomy): domain Eukaryota; kingdom Metazoa; phylum Arthropoda; class Insecta; order Hymenoptera; family Formicidae; genus Cephalotes; species Cephalotes varians. The sequence continues at coordinate 328,277 of JANQDE010000132.1, forward strand.
GAAAAATAGATTTTTATAAAAGATCATTTACACATATAATTATACTTATAAAAATATATTTTGAGTTATAATTTTATTTCAAAAAAATGTAATTGCACTTTGCTGGGCATTATATTTTGCAAAAAAAGTAACATCGTATGCATTATTAATTCAATTTTTCCTTCTTGTCTCTATCATTAACTCTAATAGAGATGTAAATTTGACTAAATTGTATAACTTGTCCAATAGCTATATATAGCTTAAATCTATACGCATATATTTGCCCGTAAATATTTAATCATAAAGCAAGTTATAATCGGATCAAGTATACTTCTTCTTAAAACGAATCATTTTTGAGACATATTCTTGCACTTACCTCTCGCTTGACATCAGCAGGATCCAAATGATCGAGAACAAACTCCTGCACGTACTCCCTTGCCAGATGGTCCTCAGCTTCCATCTTAACCTCGTCGACCTCTACCTCCACCTCCTCTACCGTGTTAGTCGCGATCGCATACGTGAGCGTCTCCTGTCCGTCGCCGCCACCACCGCTGCCGTCGTCACTACCACCACCACCACCTCCACCACCACTCGAGCAATTCGTCACTGTTGTTTGTTGCGTCGCGACCACCTTTTTAATTAACACTTTGTAATTTTTTTATTAAATATACCGTCAAAGGAAGAGCTAGATAGACGATGTATCGGAAGCGGAATGACAATCCGCTTCGTCACAATAAGTCCAAGTTTCGATAAGATTCTTCTCGATAAATCGCAGTAAATAATGCAAAATTGATTAGTAAAGAGAAATTTGGATTCCAAACGAATTTGTCGGAAGCACGTGCTTTAAACTACTATCAGTGCATGATAGTCTCGTAATTCTATCTTTGATCTTTTCGTCTTTGAGCTCTTTGATTGCATTTCCAACTCAGCTTGATTCTTCTTTTTTATTTGGATTTTACTTGCGATTTGAACATCGAATTTCATCGATCGTTACGAGGAGATCGCTCTACGTGTGATATCTGAAAAACCGTGCATCGGTTGCACATATTCCAACGACAATGAATAGACGACTTGGCTTCTTCGGAGGGATGCAATGGCGATGTAATGACTCGCTTTTCGTAGCTCAAACGAAAGATTAATCGCTGCCGCAATTCCACGATAAATCAAAGTTAACATAAGTACAAAGCGATATTCTCAGTAAAGTCTTCCACGTCAATTAATTAAAGGACATTCCCTTAAAAATAAAAGAAATCTCACTCGTTCATGAATATAACTCCCTTACGATCACTATCGAACACTGTGCATCAATCTTCACTGTGCAGCAATCGACTTTCAGCAATCAACTTTCAGACTTCTCACAGAAATCCCAAACTATCAGCTCGATATATAACACTTAAACACTTTTCCCGCTTAAAAAGGCCCAAAAAATCTGGCCTATCTTTTCACCACAGTCCTGCCTGCTGGCTATCATGAAATCGGCTAATCGATTTCTATCTGTTTCCTTTCTCGCGCCGCTCAATGAGATCGAGAAGCGAAAGAGATTTCATAATTAGTGAAACATATCGTGTCGAGAATCGAACGTCGCCGACTCCACCCTCCAAAATCGATTCGCAGATCGAATGACGCTCTCCCTCGTTGATTTCGCACGAATATAAACCACCACGTTTTTTAAACTACGCGCTCAAACTAAATCAGTGAAAGCGCAATCAACGAATAAAGAAAAAGGGAAGAAGAAAGAGAAGGGAAGAAGAGCACGGTCAAATAAAAGAAGGAAAAGAGATCGCGTAACTGACAGCAGTGCATACGCCGTCTGAGTAGTGACTGGTCGGCTGTATACCGAGAATAAGCGCGGATCAGAGTCTCGCGCGCAGGGCAATCACGTCACGCGCGGAGGGCGTGGCCGGCCTCTATTCGGTTCTTCGTCACGCGTGATGATTGGCGCGTCCTAGATAGTGTCGCCATTTGCACACTCCTCCCATGCGCCCCACCACATCGACGGTAAATCTCCCCCTCATCACCGCGCTACATCGCACGGATTCGGTCACTTGAGAGGTATCTCCCATTAATTTCTAAAATAATTATTATGTATACGCGCGAATTCTGCCCTCGTATTTTTCTGTCCTTCTCTACTCGCTACGTTCAGCTTCCGATATCGTCCGACGAGATTGCCTCTTCTTTTCTTCCCCTCCTACGCATATCACGGTTTTTCTCCTCTTTCCTTTTGAATTTCAATTTACGGTCGGTACGGATGATTTTTTTATCTAACAACCGCGATCTTGATCTAAACGGGGTACAATTTTCCGCACGGGCCATATCCGGGGGCGGGGACAGATCACGGGATGTCACGTCTATGTTCACGTCAAAGAGTAGGAGAGCGAGAGAAGTGCGAGGGAGATAAAAAAGTGGGTGTCGGATCGCTGATCGTGCTCGGTTAACGAGATATTGCTCCGCGTGTCTGGATCTCCGTATATCCGGAAGAGAACGTCTCTGTTTCATGGGATTTAAAACTTTTGCTTGACGATTAAATGTTGCGCAAATTGTTTCAATCGCGAAGCATCTTTGAGTCACACATAAAATGATTTATTTTCTGGTAGTAAATTTATATTGATATTTTTAACATCATGTATGTACAATAATTGCCAATAGTTAGTATTACTTAATTATAAAACAGGTTTTTTTACTCAAAGATAATGAAAATTTTCTATTCAAAAATAATGAAATTTACATATAATGGATGAAAAATATGTAATTTCAAGATATTTATTAAATATATAAAATTTTAATAGAAAAATATATTATATATGTGAAAAATATAATAAGTAAAAATTATTATCCGTATCAATTGTTTATATTTTAAATGTTTCTTATAAATTAAATTATATTGCGTTTACAATTGTCAAACAACTAATTAGCCATTATTAAAATTTCTAAAAAATATATAGTCGAATAAGGTGAAAAATATGAAGAATATGAGTAATATCTTGAAATATAATAGGAATCATTTTTTTTCATCAAAAAATAATATGCCAATTTATCAATATATCGAATTTTAATTATTTAAATTAAGTATTTATATATATTTATAATGTATTATACATTATTATAATCATATGATGATAATAAAAATACCATATAATATATAATTTTAATAATAAAATAAATAATTTTATAATTTATTTTTTACATGTTTAAGATTAAAATAACTATATACAGGGTGTCAGGCACCGCCCACTTCACTTCTCGTGTGCAGGTAGAGGACATTAAACTAAGTAGAAAAGGCCTCTACTATTTTGCAATTGACTCAATAGTTAACGACATATTAATTTTTAAAAATCGCTGAATGAGGGCACATCCGCCCATCCCACCGCCAAATGCAAGCGCTCGGCAATGTACGCCAGCCCCGCGTGTCTACATCGCGCCACTCGCGCGTAGCAGACTAACTATTGCCGCAGTAAACAACTCCGCGCGCGCCTAAGAAACGTGGAACGGGTGTACATCGCTGAGCGCTTGCATTGGGCGGATTTCAAAAATTAATATCTCGTTAACTATTGAATCAATTGCAAAATAGTAGAGGACTTTTCTACTTAGTTTAACGTCCTCTACCTGCACATGAGAAATGAAGTGGGCAGTGCCTGACACCCTGTATGTACGCGCTAGACAATCATAGAGATTTTAACTGTAACGACTGTGATGAAAAGAATGACTCTAATTTATTTCCATATCGCGCCATGTTATTCTGAAACTTGGATAAGATAAATTTATATATATATATAATTATAAATATAAGATTTTAACTTATATATCATTATTATTATTATTATATATTATATATTATTATTATATATTATATATATTATATATTATTATATATTATTATATACTATTATATGTTATTATATATTATTATTATTATTATTATTATATATCATTAATACATACAATAATAACAAAAAAATACTATATAATAATAATTTTAATAATAAAATAAATAATTTTAAATAAATATTAAATAATTTATTTTTTACATGTTTAAGATTAGAATAACTATATATCTAATTTCATATTATATACATATTAAACACACACACACACGCGCGCGCGCGCGCGCGCGCGCACACACACACACACACACACACACACACACACATAATTATCATTACAAAATTTTAAACTTAAACACATTTATTTCTTTTAATACAATATATCTAATCATTTTTACGCCAAATATATTGTATGTATAATACTACATATATAAATTATTTGTGAGAAAAAGATTTTTTTATTTTTTGTTAAATATATAATTTATAGCCAATCATTTTTCATATTGCTCACAAATATGTGACTATAATTTAGATTTACTACAAAGTGGGAAAATTATTCTTTTATCGACTTAAGCGAAAGCTAAGGGTCGCGAAGAAAAGAGAAAAAGAGGAAAAGAGAAAGAGAGTTTATGTAAAATGTGTGCAAATCATGGACTCGCATCTAAATAGATTTATACGTCTACCAATCTATTTCCTCCGTTTAATAGTCGGTATTATATTTCGTACCCATTCCTGGGACACCACAATTTTAAAATGCATGAATATCGAATTTTCTTCTTATGTCTTTTATATCTTTTTATATCATGCATGTTTTTTAATTTTTGAAGTAACATCGAACAATACGAAATTTGCAGAATCTAAGAAGACAAAAATATTTTGTGCTTGCATGGAAATAATTTGCATCTCTTCTAAGCTTATTTTTCGTTCAAATAACTTACTATAAAACTTAGAAGAATATTTTAAAAAATACAAAAAATATCAAAAAATATACAAATTTATATAAAAATTGTTTGAAGATAGGAAGAAAATAAATTTTTAAAAATATTTTATCAATATTTAAACTTAAAATAATATCGTTTTAAAATCTTCCCAGTGAAAAATTTTTTTTATATAAATATATACAATTATATACAAAATATGTCCATATGTTTTCCTTCTTATAATATTTCACAAAAAGTCTTTGTTCGTATATACAGGTCAGCTAATACTAAGAAGCAAAAAAATAAGTGTAAAATATAAATAAAGAATAATATTAACATTATTTTTTTATAAAAAGTGAAATTTACAAAAATAAGAGTAAATTGTTCATATAATCATATATATAATTTTTCTGTACGATTGTCACCTTTATATATGAATAATTTATTTTCATTATCTCAAACTTTACTTTTTATTTTAAAAAATAATGATAAAAATTATTTTTTATTTTTATTCTTTCTTATCATTGTTTAGCCTATATATACTATATTGCGTTTACAATTGTCAAAAAACTAATTAGTCATTATTAAAATTTCTAAAAAATATATAGTTGAATAAGGTGAAAAATATGAAGAATATGGGTAATATCTTGAAATATAATAGGAATCTTTTTTTTTTCATCAAAAAATAATATGCCAACTTATCAATATATCGAATTTTAACTATTTAAATTAAGTATTTATATATATTTATAATATATTACACATTATATATATATACAAACGGAAATTATTTGTGACAAAAAAACATATGCAGGGGAGAGAGGAGCAGGTTGTCATAGTTTTTGTTCAGCGATTTAAAAAAAGTATGTAAGATTTTGAAACATTATATACATTAAAATATACCTACATCTTTTAGGTATCAAAAAAAATTCTTAAATGTATCATCGTAAAAATAAGTTATTTAATTCTAAATAAAACTGTGAAAATAGAGAATAAGACAGAACTAGAAATGTGTTGCAACTTGTAGTTGCAACCGTTTTTTGTAATGTAAATCCACTTTTTCCCTTCGTCTATTAATATATAATTATTTTAAGTTTTTGTTTGTGAAATGTAGAAGTATATCAAGTAAATAAATAAATTTCGGAGCAAGAGTTGCCTTTATTACACATTGATCAAATAAAAAAATATATGATATAAATAATGTAGAAGAGAAGGTAACATTATGAGCTTTAGATATAATATCTGAACTTTTAAATGATAAATGCTAATGATTATTAATGCAATCATTTGTTTAATAACCCACTATTACACACACGCACACGCACACGCACACACACACGCACACGCACACGCACGCACTCACATAATTAAATATTAAAATAATTATTTATTTTTTAGATTATTTAAAACTTATTAGCATCAGCATTTAATTTATTAATATAATATTATTATTCCTCCGTCCAGAATTGTTTCAAGACCAAAAATATTTTGGCGCGCAGTTTAAACTGGGAATATAAATTCATGCATAATAAATATTACTAAATAACAGCACTAAGAATCTAATTTGACCAAGTAGGCACATGTTTATATTTAATTTATTATTTTTATATATATAATAATTTGTAAATTTTTATTGTAATTTATTAATAATAATAATAATAATAATAAATTAATATAAATATAAGTGTAATATTATCGCTGATAATAAAAAAAAAGAGCATTAAATGTAGTGATGGTGTAATGTTTATTTAAATCTTTATACGTTATACGAGAGAATCATGATAAAATATATTTAGCATATTTCATAAAGCATGGAAAAGGTTAACATTTTAAAAAAATTGAAATTCGTATGTTCTCAATTTTTGCGTTATCTTTGTAAGTCTTATTAAAATAAACGCCACCTAAGATTAAATAATATGATATATTTTGTAATCCACTTAGTTCTCTTTAAAATTTGCAAAAAGTTTTTTTTTGTTTATAATCTAAGAATTATTGTATATATAATTACTGTAATAATATCGATTTTTGCTAAATTAAACTAGTCAAAGAATGTTATTAAAAAATAATTCTCAGAAGTTAGCACAAGTATAATTTCAATATATGTATAAATCTTTTATTGGTTAACTTTGTAATAGTTATTAAGAGAAAATACAACGAGATGAAGCTTAATTTCAAACTTTAAGCTCTTTATCCCTGTTTTAACCAAATGTAGCAAAATACAGAATCTCAAGATTTTGTCGATCTAATTGACAAAACATCATCAATCATCAATAATCGTTGAGTAAGAACTCGAAATAGTGACGAATGAGTGATGAGCGCATAACTTTGGCCATTTTGTTGAGTGTAAGGAATTTGTCTACGTTGCAATTCGACATCCTCTGTCCGCCGTTTCCTTCCCATTCTGTCTTGGCCATTCGTTCGCACTCGATATATTCGTGCGCCACTCGATTTCTCAGTATAACGAGTGTCGGAAATTTTCCACTCGCTAAGATGCACTAGTTGCGCTAGAGCACGATGCTTGGCAACATCTCAATACGTATAGTATCTAAAATTGATAAAATTTGGTTATTGTATTCGTTATATATGTTTGTTAATTCAAATTAAATATAAAATTATCATATTTTTATCAATATTCTTCCAAGAAAAAATTTTTCATATAAAAAGATATATAAATATATATAAACATATATAAACATATATAATTATATATTGTATGTATATATGTATACATACAAAATATGTCCATATGTATATATATTCTATCTATATCTATATATAATCATATATCCTTCTTTCTTTTGCAAAATTACTATTTGATACAAGAAAAATAATAATAATAATAATGAGAAAACATAAAAAATAATTAAAAGGATAATTTTTATACTATTTTTTTTACAAAAAGTCAAATTTGAAGAAATAAGAAGAAATTGCTTTTATATAATTAGATTATATAGATTATATAGATTATATAGATTATATAGATTATATAGATTATTATATATAATTAAATTTGAACAATTTTTTTCTATTTATTTTTAATTTGATATGAAATTTTTTTATATAAGAAACAATTCGAATATTATCTTTTTAATTTTTTTGTGTTCTCGTTAATATATTATTTATTATTCTTTATTATTGTATTATTCTTGTATTAAACAATAATTTTACAAAACAAAAAATATATATGGATATATATGGACATATTTTGTATATAATTATATATGTTTGTATATATTTATATATATTCTTATATAAAAAATTTGTCCGGGGCTTGTTATAATTTTTATTTTTATTGAAGTTACACTACTTTTTACTTTTTATTATTATTGTTTTGTTATCTTATGTTGTATATAAAAATGTATATGTAAATACATATGTCGCATAAACTTAATAATTATTCTTTAATAAAGCAACTTTGGAAAATTTACATTTAAATTATGTTATTTGAATATATTTCTAAAAATAATTCATGCTTTATGTACTATTTTACGAAAGAATTCACGATGTTGTCATTTTTAACAATATTTATTTAAAAAGGTTTGAGATCTACGAAGTAAAAAACCCATATAATGTTTAACAAATTTCTTATTTAAATATTTTTAAGTTTGTTTATAACGTACATAAATTTTACTTATTTTATTTTATAAATATATAAGTATTATATGTATATAATTCTTTTATAAAAAGAAAAAATCTTTTTTTTATTCAAAAAATCCTACATATTTTTTTCCGTTGTTTATTATTATATAAAAAGGTTCACAGAATTTTTAAAACATGTTTTATGACAGAACAGTGGTAAATGGATTTATATGTAACTTATCCTTTTCAGATTGATAAAAATTTAAGTGTCTAAATGTTTAAATGTTAAATGTATGTTAAATGTTTAAATTTGATATTTAAAAACCATTTATTTCTTAAATTGATATTTATATATTAAAAACATTCTGCACAGATGAACAACGAACAGAAATTCAAGCAATTTGTCGCCAATATGTTTATTTTTCAAAATTGAATCTACAATAAAACTCGGATGTAATTGCAATTTTTAAGTTAATTTTCATATCGGTCTTATCTTTCACATCGACATTTTCCTGCTTTTACCTTTATCTCAATTTATTAATTTTCTTTTAATTGTACATTATATGCCATTAAAAATTTTGTTATAATTCTTTTTAAATAACATTTATTATATTTATAATTGTATAAAATTCGATGTTCAAAGAAAAATAAAGTTTCAACAAGAATCTTATTAATAGGCGAGACCGAGGTTGATTGTCAAAAAACTTATTCAATCAATATATTTTAGAAAATTCTCTTCTTCATATTGTAGAATGCTGATGTAATATTAATTTGTTATGTAAATAGTTTGCGCCAAAAGCATCGCGTATATTACTCACAACAATTTTTAAGAAAATGTAGTTGGAGAGTAAATTTTTTTCTTATTTTGTTTTTTTTTGTTAGTTTTTAGTATTATTAATCGCGATTTCACTGTAATCGTAGAAAATAATTTAGATAAGTTTTATTATGTTAATCACACTAGGTTACATTAAGTTAATTATTATTGTAATAAAATTTATGAATATAATCTTTCTTATTAAGAAACGATCATGTGGAATAGATTGTCCCAAATGAGCCTTTCTATCTTTTTTTTCGAGGAAACTGCATTTTAATGATTTGAACAGTCATTCAGAGATAATATAATGTTAAATTGTAACTATGTTATGAAAACAAGAAAGGAAGATATATATATATATATATATATATATATAAAACTTTGCCTGATATTATTTTAAAAGCCGAAAAGAACGGTTTTGCTGAAAGCAAAAATTTTAGCTGGATACGAATCAGAAAAATAATTTTATTGAATTATCAAAATAATTGTGTAGAACGCTCAAACCACTAGAATATCAAAAAATTTTGTACCATTGCTTATTTTTAGAGTTTCAACAAAATTATTTTAATATTCTAACAAAATTTTCAGATATGTATTCAGTAAAATTTTAGATCTATTATTAAAATTGTTCTTTCCGTGAAGGATAAATAGAATACGATTTTTACATTTTACATTTTACAAAAAATAAAATTTTTACATTTTACATTCTACAATGATCTCTTAATACGATCTTTATTCGAAAAATACATGACAATTTTTTACTCGAAACTGATTCGAAAGTGTTATTCAAAATTGCTTTATTCAAAAAACTCTTTCTCTTTCCGTATCATTGATAATCGTTTATAGCAAAAATCGCTTTCTCTTTCAATTATTATTATTCTTCCACGTCAATAAATCGATTCATGATGGAAAGAATACAAGGTGAACTATTCCCGTGGATGCACAGTAACCCAAATGTAGTGGGGAGCTGACAACCAATCATATTTGGTCCGTACGATGGAAAATATGGCTGACGACATGTTTTAATATTTATTAGTGTAGTGAAAGTTATTTTAAAAGAAAAATATCAATTACGGGAATTTGTAAGTGACTGAATAAACAATCGGAAGATTTAGCTTGATGTAATACGTAATAATTGTAGATTATTTGAATAAAGTGTTTCAGACATGCCAACTTGTTGCATCAAAAATTGCAGAAATCTGGCTTCTGATGCCTTCAGCAACAATGTGGTATTTTATACATTCCCTCGAGATGTTGATTTGCGTCGAAAATGGATTAAAACTTATGGCAAGGATCCTAATCATTAGATAAAACATGGTAAGCATTATACCTTCAAATTGTATCTATACTAAGTTTATTTGTTATTGCAATAATTTAATAATTAATAAATAATTAATTAATGCAATTAAAAAAATTATTTATAGAAACTGTATGTGGAGTGCATTTTAAGGCAGAATGCATCGAAAGCCATATGACAAAGTCACAATTGAAATTCGCGAAACTTCGTGTAAGACACCGGCTGAAAACAGGATCTGTGCCAACGGAATTGCTGGAGTTTTCAATGTACGACAAAATATTACGTTTTGAAAATTTTTATATTCTTATAATTTGAATTAATATAGTGTTCTTTTCAATAGAAATATTATATCTTTATTTATTATATCTTTATTTCCGATCAGTGATATGTATTTGAAATTCGCGCGCTTCGCACGAACCGAATATGACTGGTTGTCATTTCGTATCCCCACTCTTCTGTGCAATAGCTCACCTTGTATTCTTTCCACCATGAGATTGATCTATCGCAAGCCACTGCATCCAGCATGATTCATTCTGGTTTGTCGCTGCATCGCGTACAACAAATTTTATAGTGAAATTTACGACACAAATTACATTCAAAAACTAAAAATAAGAAAAATTCAATTTTCTCTGAGTAACTTTGTCACGTCATGTTGCGTCTCCCGCGATTATAATTCTGATACCGATTTCGGATAATTTTCGATTTCTCGCGGCAATTTCATGTCAAGCATTTTCAAATTAATAAACGTATGTATTTCAAATTCATTATTTAAACCTCATGTAAAAATATCGTAAACGTTAAAAAGAAAATCAATAAACATTATATAATAATCAAAAATTAAATAATAAATAATGCTCGGTGTTTGCAAAGCAATGAAAATGAGGGAATCGGCCTCAAACGAGCAATAAAATGGGTGTTCATATTTGAATATCATTAATAAAAAACAAAAATATGAACGTTTTGCCTGTACTTAAGCTTCTTCAGCAAACATTGAAATATTCAAAATTGAACAATAATACAAAAATAAATAAATAAATAAAAATACAAGTAAATACAGTTTATTTATTTATTTATTTATTTTTGTATTATTGTTCAATTTTGAATATTTCAATTTTTGCTGAAGAAGCTTAATTACAGGCGAAACGCCTGTATATACTCCTGTTTCATACTTTTGTTTTTATTAATAAATGATATTCAAATATTAATACATTTTATTGCTCGTTTGAGGCCGTTTCCGTCATTTTCTTTACATTATATAATAATTTACAATTTTAATATTAAAGTTAAAAAAAATTGAAAGTTTTTAGCAATAATCAGCATTTTAGCATTAATAAATTATAAAATCATAAATGTTTTATAAAAAATTAAATAAATATTGTATGAAAATTTTTGTTATATAATGTATAAAATATTTGTTATATAATGTATAAAAATATATATTTTTATATATATATTATATATAATTAAAATTTTTGATGTAAATTTCTTTGAATTAATGCAGTTTTCTACTAAAATATTACATAAATTGCACGAAAATATATCATGACAGTGATTTTTTGTCCATCTTTTACAAAATAAAAGATAATTTTTATTAAGCTAATCTAAAAAACTTAAAAAATTATTTTATCTTTTTTTTGTGCGTGTGTCTCAGATTTTTTTATATAAATATAAATATAAAAAAATGTAATGTCTTTAAAATGTAATATTTTTGTTAAAATAAATACGTTTAAACATACATTTAGAAATAATTTAGAAATAATTAATAATGGAATTATCATTGTGCAAAATACAATAATTGAATTAGTGGGATTACAGATTAATCGCAATCAGCATAATGATGCGAAGCGAAATGAAACGATCTAGTTGACTACAATCAGTATATCGCTGTACTCTCTACCATCAGGTCCTTCCATTAATTACAACGCGGTCGCGTGTGTACACCCTGCGATTCGTTATGCCCATTGAAGCGCATAATTGAAATTGCTAACAGAGTAGTTTCCTTGACATAAAAACTATCGTAATTTCTAACACAACAATCTAATTGTAACAATACATTTCAAAATTCTTAAAAGTCACAATTTATAAAACTTTTTTATTTCTATGATATTAACATTATATACTGTAATACGTATGTTGTAATCTTTTAATAATCTGTCAATCTTTTATATTATTTTCATGCAGTCACGAATTTAATATTAAGATTAATTTAGTAATTAACCGTCTAATAGTGTTTAGTAATTAACTACAATAAATTTTTTTTAGTTATATTTCACTTATATATACATACATACA
>JANQDE010000132.1:341095-356983 GCA_037157785.1 Cephalotes varians
CGCACACACACACACACACACACACACACACACAGAAAAAGATAATATTAACAACATTAACTAATAGCAATCTAATTAAAAATAATCTTATTAATTTAATAACAATATTAATGAAAAAATATGTCATACTCTTATTTTAATAAATCCTCAGATTATGAGCAATCAATAATGTTTCATTATTTATTTGTTTGAAACTTATGCCTAAAGTCTTTTATGCATTAAATCTTTTATAGCTCACAAATTCTTTTGTCATTTTCGCTAATGATAATTAATAACTTACATTAATATATAAATTAATATATTACTTAAATTTAAGTATTTTTGTTAATTTTTATATATTTTATAATAAAATTATCTCAAAGTGTTATAGACTAAATATCATCTCTTATCTATAATTTTTTTTAATGTTATATTAACTTTTTATAAACTTTGTATAAATATTGAGAAATAAATAGTTTTCAAATTATAAGCAAAAATAAGAGATTTTACAAAGACTAAAGTTTTCAGAGTTTTACAAAGCTACAGAATAACAAATAGCACAATGTACAATCTTATTTTTTATTAATTTTTGTTAAACAGATATTTTTTATGGTTTATGAATTCATGAGAATGATATTTAATGATATTAATGATATTTAATGATATTATTATAAAAAAGTAAAAGTTTGTGGCATGTAGTTTTATTTTCTCCTTGACAACGAATGTCCCAAATTGGAGATTATATAATGTCAAATGAAGATTGAGGGTAAAGTATGTGAAAATCGACTTAAGAATAAATTTGACATTAATTTTAAGAATAATCCTTTATCCGTAAATTAAAAGTCATTAACTATGACTGGCTTTAGCGGTTTCTAAGAAGGCTAAGTTTAAGGAAGAATTTCGTGATGAGACTCGCAGGCGAGATTAAGGCTATAGCTACGACTGTCGGAATCCGAAGTAAAGGTGGAGGACGCAGGAGGAAAGAGGAAGGAGAGTGCTGAGCCAGCATAGCCTGCTTGCCAGCCTGCACATCGATACCAACCAGTCAGCCGGCAAACCAACCTATCTACCAATAAACTTACCTCTACGGCCGATAGAGAAATTTTTCTTCTCGGCGTGTTACTGTATGCATTGATTTAAGTGCAATCAGAATTTCACACGTCATTCAATTGAATCGTTATTTCTTCGTTTCGCAAAGTTACTATCCAAGTATCAAAATTATGACAAATTTTGGTCACAATATTTACAATAAATACAATTACAATAATTCTAATTTTTTATCAATAAGACATCCTAAATAAGTGGATCGGTGACATATATACGTTATTTGTCCTGTGAGATCCGAAAATAACATTGATATGTTACATCTATTAAACGTCATTTTCTGACGTCTTATTGACAACAAAAATAGGATTAATACATGACCTACGATCCACACTTTTAATTCTCCAAGTATCATTTAATCCTTCTATCTTTATAGCATAAAATATTTGTAGACATTTCCTGAAACAGTAATAATTAAAGAATGTTCTAAATATTAAATTTCTATAAATACTATCATTATTTTGTTAGCTTTCTTAATCAAAAACACAATGATGTCTCATACTAAGTGCATGCATAAATCGCATACAAACTATGATATGTCTGAACTTCGGTTATATAGATTTTGATTATATTAGAATACCCGACAAATTTTACATACGAGAAACGATATCATCTAGCGGCAGTCTTAAAATATCAGAAAGACTATATCGAATGACTTTAAGATATCTTAAAAATGACGTCTTTATCTGATACAACACATTTTGTCGAACAATAGATGTTATGATATCTATCCCTCGGACATTGTGATATCTATGTGATTATTCCTCAGATGAGGTGTGGGAAAAATTGACGTCTTATTAACGTTAATCATTAACATTGATCACAAATAAACGTATGACATCTTTTGACGTTAACTTGCTTCTGTGGGCATAAGAGGATTAATCATTTTACCTTTTAATTCTTGCGAATATCATATGTTGGAAGAAACAGCAAGCATACTTTTTAGTTATAAATAAAAGCTTTAATGTTTTCGTTAAAAAGGAAACTCGAAAAAAATTATTTAAAAAAATAACGATGTAATTTAATTTTATTAATATTGCTCACAAAAGATTATGTAACTTTTTAATTAAATTAGTTATTTTTTATATATTTAAAATATTTGATATTTAAAATTTATACATTTATATAATAATTACAAAAAGTATTTGTTTGGAAATAGAATTTATTTAATTAAAGCATTAATTAAATTTTATTTAATGAAAATTATAACTTAAAAAATTATATACTTTATATAAATCTCCAAATGTATGTATTAATATTCTTATTTTATGCATAAACATTTTGATAAAAATTAGAATAAAAAAATTGCTACCAAATTAATTATATGCTATGTCGATAATTTAAATAAAATACAATTTTTTATACGTAACAGTTTCCGGATTGTTTTTTCGATATCATGTATATTTTTCACTTATATATTTTCCTATTTTATGATGGAGATTACCTTGTGCAGCAATGCCACAAGAGTCCTAAGGTTATCGTACGATAGCTACATTATCACATTTCTGTCGCAATAGAACTTTTAAGCCTATTTTAGACCATCTATAAATTTGCAGAATCCGTCATGAAATTTTATTTCTAACTTAATACATTATAAACAATACAAAAAAAATGTTTTTAATGTGATATCGAAATTGCATCAATAAAATTAGAATATATATTTTTTCCAGCTTTACGGAATAAAGATAATGAACATTATAACAAATATAGCAAAACTAACTAATATAATAATCATGTAAGAGAGATACGATTTTTGTTATTTAAAAAATAAAAAAAATTTTGCTATTATGTAATTGTCACAAATTGTTTTCACAATTATCACAGTTTCTGATAAAATTTTTTTTAATTCAGAAAATGTGCTCTCTCGCTAACAGAATACAATTGAAATAAATAATTTTTGTTCATAATATATGCAAGCAATTATATAGATTATTGTCCTTATTCATTTAAATCAGGCTTTGCTTTTACTTCTACAGTAGAAAATTCAGGAAGTCCACGCTAATCAATCATGATAATCTTGCATATGCGTATATATCATGGCACAAAACTGAGTAATGGTATCCAAGTACGTGTTAAATTTTTGCTAGCAGTCGCGTTTATCGCAAGAAAAACAACTTGCTTGCCGAGTTAGCATTACTAGCCGTTACAATTGTTCCTTTTGCTAAATTACATATTAAATTTTCTATCATTTTAATATGTTTTAATGGCGAAATGAGATAGTAGCTAATTTATTTATTATTCCTTTATTTCTAATACTATTTTTTAATAATAAACAACAACAATAACAAAAGATATGTAGAAAATTATTAATTAATCTTTTCATAAAATGTTATGTTTTTGTAAAAAAATTTGTTGAAAGGAGGAGGGTCATCCTCCTTTCAAATCCTTTCAGGATTTTCAAAAAATAATTTTTTTTTGTATTGTATGAGCATTAGGAATGTCAAAAATAACAATTATTTGAAAAAAAAACTTGATCTATAAAGCTTGATTTATAACTAATTATTAGTCTAGATATATATCATTATGGTACCTAATCTCTTCAATAGAAATGTTGTTTTCCATCATGAGATAGCCAAACTTGAAAACAGATTTTAAGTAAAGTCTGTTATAAATTTCAGAAAAGCAACAAATTTCACACAGAATTTGTAATATCTGATGATGTCGGCAACTGCTAGAAATCTGACAGAACTTGTTGACATTCTATGCCAGCAGATTGACGAAAAAATCAAACAGAACTTGTTGTCAGAATCTGACGGTAGACTGGTGGCAGAAACCGAGCACGATCTGCGCATTACTGAACACTTGCAAGATTACTACTAGATAGTGTCATTGGTGTCTGTTTCTCAAGCATCATTTAAAATTTGTCGAGGTCTCTATAACTGAAATCTATCGAAGTGAGGTTTATCATAATTATTTCTACATTATTTATGCATGCACTTATTGATACGAGATATTATGTTTTTGTACCAAGGAAGCTAATAAGCACAATAGTTAGAAAATGATCGCTGATATTAGTGCAAAGAAGAAAGACTACGATACTTTGATTTTGAATAATGATTTTAGAATATATTCTTTAGACTATATTCTCTATTTTAAAAATAAATAGATTAAGAAAAGGTCATTTTTTGAAGATTTTTCAGTAACAATGACGTTACAATTTAATCTGTAAAAGCAGCAGAGACTGCTTGATTTCTGCTGCCAAACTGTTGTCTTATTATGTGAACAAATTTTGTCGAACAAACCAGAAGCAAAATGGGATCGCAATTGATGTCATTCTACTTTTTCTGATCAAATCTACTGCCAGTCTGTCAATATTTTGCTAATATTTCATGCCTCTAGGCAGCGGCTGCTGTGAACAGCTGTGGTCAATCGCAACATGGGCAAACACTGCCTTCTGATTCAAAGCACGATTCAAATCAATTAATTATTGATAACACTTAGCAATGACTCAGCAGAGTTATATCCAAGTCCCAGAATTCTTTATTTCGTAAGAAATTCAAAATTCAGAAGGTGAACGTAGCAGCAGCTCTTTCTTTCTTTCGTAAGTTACTTATTAAGGCGTGTGCCACAAATCGATCGCACCTGTGTAAAGTCCCAGATTGCAGGTCAACTTAAGGGCGCTATAACATAGTCTGAGACAGTACGCTCGTCGGTTTTTTGTTTAGGTTAAGGAACTGAATCCTTATAATAAACAAATAAATAAGAATCCTCATAATCTGGGAGAGGACCTGTATGATTTTATAAAAACGAGGAATGAATGGCAACAGTCAACCGATTAAATCATCTTCAACATCCTTATTATCACTGTAACTCATGTAAGCTATAGTTAGATAATAATATCGATAAAGTAGACTTCTGATCCTGGCAAATGACACGTTAAGCGAATGGAGTAGGGAATAGGAGAAATAGTGGGGAGAAATAGGTTTGGGAGAAATAGGTACAAAACTGCGGGATTGAAAAAGTGACAGCGAGTAAGCGTTGAGCTACGGAAAAGTAAAGAAAAAAGAAAGAAGTCAAGAGATCGGAGGGACTCGATCGGTGAGAAGAATAAAGTAGAAGATAGCTATGAATACGAGGAACAGTACATTCGCGAGTAAAGATTATAATTATAATAAAGATTTTTTCCGAAGATATAATAAATCGAATTTGTAAACTTTATTCGTATAATATAATAATAATCCTGACACTAGAACTTTACACTCATATCCGAGTGTCGTGATTTTATTGCACATTTGAGATGACTATTTACTCTCTAGAGCATCAGGTTTTCATGGGACAATATTTATTCTGTAGGAGAATCCCTCTCCTTTCCGAAATATATTTAATATTACGAGTTAAAAATATGATAAAAATGCTTAAAAATAAATTTTACATAATATTTGTACAATATGGTTAGAAGTGTGTGAATATGTGTAATTCACGGGTGTTACATTAGTCGGAAATGGAATAAATTACAATTCTGATTTATTTAATAAAAAAAATAATCTATTAAAATCTATGCACATGTGTGTGTGTGTGGGGGGAGGGGGGGGTGCGCGCGCGCGCGCACGTGTTTTCATTGGAATAGAGGGAAGGAAAGGTTCAAGTTCTTCTAGTACTAGTGGAGAGTAGCTGAGAAAAAAGGAAAGAGGCGATAAAAGAAATTTGAGAATCAAATAAGGGAGAGGAATTCTTGGAAGATATACGGAGATTCTGTGGTCGAAGTGTGCTCCCGAGATCACTCTCCTCACAGAGCTTTAAGATTCATCCCATAAAGCTCTACAATATATACTCCTGGAGAGAGTGGGCTATCGGATTGAGGGAATTGGGTGGCAAAATCGGCAAAGGACAACTCTTCGAAATCGTGGGACTAGAGATGAGGAGAGAGAATTGAAATTTCTAGGAAATTTACATTAGATGTGGAGAAATATGAGAGAGACGAGGAGGAGAATCAGGAAATAAGCTTTTTATTATTATAGATAAGGAGGGTGAATTTTGGGCTGAGGAACGTGGCAGAGTAAGTGATATATGGGAAATGTAGATAATGATAATAATTGAAAGATAAGGGGAAATTATTGGTGGAAACGAAGGGTGATTTGGGAAGGGCGCTGTTAAAGGCTAATGTTTGTTAACCAAATAGTTCACAAGCATAAAAGTAATGCTACGGGCCTGCTCTCTGGCATTAGACAAGGAGCCCAAAATAGCAAAAAAGTAATGTTAAGAGCCTACTCTCTGGCATTAACAAGTAATCCACAATACCGGAAGGTGATGTAAGAGTAGGAAGAAAAAATAATAAAAAATAATAAAAATTTAATGTCTGGAGACTTGCAAAGTTGATGACCTTCGCACAACAAACTAATGGGGAATAACTATTTTAAATTTCTAAAACTTATTATTTGCAATCGGCTGCTTTGTTGTACTATTTGCAATTCGATGTCTGTTTTGTTATGATTGTAGCTCAGTGATCTCTTTGACGACGCTGGTAGAAACGCTTGTCATTTATTTTCAACAATTTTCTTTGGTCACTTACTGGAGACCAAAACTAATAGCATCAACACTAACGTTATCGATTAACCAAAGGTATTGTTCCGGCTCCGGGTATCTTGCTCAGCGGACAGCCTGTGGAAGGAGATGCAGTGGCCGCTACGACCGGATGCCCAGGTGACGGATAGAGGAACGCCCACCAGATACGGTCGGTAGCTGCGAATAATCCTTCGGGGGAATAAGCAACCACGGATCAATGGCCAAAATCATACTGTACCTTGCATTGAGCGGGAACTGGGGGCCGGGGGGCGTCAAAAATCCGTTGCGAAATAGACAATTTTTCATTTCTATAAAAAAATTACCTCAACCCTAAACTTTGGCGGTGGCGATGGAGTACCCGAGATTCGGGTGTCTGGCGGGTTGCCAGTCTCAAGCGGCTATCTGGTGGGCGCTCCCGATCAACTGGGAGCTTAAACAAGTATGGATAGCGCAAAGAATAAAACCTTAGGAGGTACTCCGACAGACGGAAAATCCCCCGGCAGTTTCGACTGAACGTATGGCTGCCGCAGACCCCACGGATTCTGGGGGAGGCCAACCCTGCGTTTCGTAATGTCTCGTGACGATGTACGTCACGATACATCAGTGGATGCTGATGACCATGATGTTTTGGCTTTGGGCCGGGTTGTTCGGTATATGCACCGACGACTCAGGTTTGATGGCAGCATCTTTCAAAGGATGCTTTGTGTGGGCGGGCGTAATTGCGGCCAGGCTTCGCAGGAAGAATCTCTCTCCTCTCTCTCCTGATCCATCGATAGCGAGACGAAGGTGATCGGGGGGGGGGGGGGGGGAATACGCCGACGTGGCGTCCTTGGTGGAGGGGGACGTCACAATAGGTTGCAATGTTCGGACGGAGGAGAGGTTGTGAATTCCTCGGGTCTCTATGTGGAGCTTAAGGGTCACGCCTCCTCGCGAATAATGGGTGGTAGCGAGGGCGACAGCCCAGTCGAAACCGTCGACCCAGAAGCTCCTATGCCTCCCTCAGGCTCAGTCGTGGGATCCGTTGAGATTTTGAGCCGACCTGTGGTCATTCTCTCTTAGATCCCGATTTCGGGGCCGGTTCCCGGGCCATCTACGGCCAGGGGAGGTCACGAAGATGGACGTCGAGGTAAGGGCTCGAATCATTCAAGGATGAAATATCCGGTCGCTCGACAGTGGTACAAGGGAGATCTCTCCCTTTCGGGTTCCGACATCGAGCCTTAAGAGGAAGAGGACTAGGGGCCGTTCATCCGAGATTGGATGAGTCCGGGCTGTTTTACCCAGATCCTTCGCTTCCGGTCCCTGTCGCTAGGATCTTGCCAAAGGAGTTAGATCTCTCCCCGACCTCTCATAAAAGGCGGAGATTCTATCTGATCCGTGGACGAGACCTCATAGCGTCCGACATGGACTACTTCGATGATGGAGGAGACCGCCCGGCGCCGTGGATAGAGATTCCCGCAGCGTTCTTCACGGCAGACCAAAGCAGGCGAATGGAGTTCGAGCTTTGGCTAATTCGGCAGGCTCCAACGGATATAGTCGCCACCGCCGACGGGTGGCTGAAGGAAGTAGAGGTGGTCCGGTCCAGAGCGCAAGCACTCAAGGAGAGGCTTAGCGGGCGCAAGATGGGGATGCATCTTGCCCGCGAGGCCATTCTTGGCCTGCATGCCCGGGTGGAGGGTTGGGCCGATCCCGAGTTCGAGCGGGACTGGTCCTCTCGGCGGGCTCCGCTCCATCAATCGGGAACTTCGGGACCGACTGGAGAAAATGCGGGGCAATCTTTAAGAAGATCAAGGACGCGAACACATATTTTATGCGTCCGCGTCCTGCTTCTCGCAGTTCAGTCGCTGTGGACAGGCAGGAGGATACTCGGGAGGAGATGCCCCCACAGAGACTTCGGTCTCCGCGATGGCTGAGTTTCCTCCTTCCGCGGAGTTTAGTCACGGGGCTCACGGGGGACCGGCTCTTGGTCCGATTTCCCCGCTAGAGCGATTCGCCAGATCGGCCTCCCAGGGGCTGATGGGCTGCCTGGAGGAGATGATGGGCGAACTCGCTCGCTCAGTGCGAGAGATTGGGGAGCAAATTGGTTGGGGGCGTTTGGGGATCTCTGGCCCTCCCATCACCGGCCCCGTCAGGGGTTTCGGTGAGCCGAGGAGGATGGAAGCCCACCCCGCTCTTCCGACCGAATCTACTGGAAGAAGAGCGAGGAGGAGCAGAAAGCGGCGTATAGAGGATGGAACTTCATTCCCACCCCGTCCTCGGGAGAATGAGTCGCCCCCTTCGGTGCGGTCCCATATGCGCGTCCCGGAGGACGTGCACTCTTGTTGGGTGCAGTGCCCCGCGGCGGTGGGCGTGCGACTGACCGGGGCTGCCCGGACCTCGACTCGACAGCCCAGGCCAAATGTTGTCACAGCCGTGGCGATCTCGGCCGGGGATTCGTCGAGGCCGGACAGTTGGAGATCTGACCTCCACACATTGATTGGGGTACAGCATGGATGGACTTGCTTCCTGGCAGGCCACTCCGCTGTTTCAAATGTTTGGCTCCAGGGCATGTGAGAGAAGCGGTGTCCCGGTTTTATTGACCGGTCCCGCTGCTGCTACAATTGCAGTGAGGAGGAGTATAGAACGGAGAACAGTCACCGGCCTGCCAATTGCCCTCCCTACGAAGAGAGGGGACTTCCGGCGGGACACAGACCCAGGGGCTCAGGTGTAGGCCGTGTCCGCCGTGTAAAAAGGGATTGGCTGGCACGGGATTCCCGGAGTCCGTTTAAATTTAGGAGCGCTAGACGGCCCTCGGAGAGGAGCGATGCGGAGGCAACCAATATACTTTGGTCCCACGCCGCCCCAACCTCCGGCTGCGGCGTCGGTAGGTTCGCCAACCGACAGCCCGCCGGAAAAGCGCGCTTGCAAACTGGCACTCCTTCTGGGGATTCAACTCCTCGCGGGAGCCCCGGAGACTCCCCTGCCCCAGAGCGCCCTCCACGGTGACCGTCCCGGCCCGTCGGGATATCGGCTAAAGTCTTCGGCCTCGGTCCCCGCGGTCGGAAAGGAGAGGGATAAGGCGTAAGAAAACACGCCGTGTCCCAGAGGCTCCCTCTCTCTCAATTGAGGGGGGAGGGGGTTCGCTCGTTGGTGTAGGGAGGGAGAAGCCGTCCCACCATCTGCCTGGTCCGGCAGTGGGAGCAGGTCGGCCTCCTAGATCCGTGGGATATGACGTATCTCGGCCAGGGGTCGATCTGCGGCGTTAATCCGCCTCTCTTCCTCCCAGCCGGCATACTTAAAAGGGGGACGAAATTTTCTTCCCCCTGCCGGAAAAATATAATAAACACCCCCTCCCGCCGTGCCCAGAATGGGGAGGATAAGGGAGCGTGTGGATAGGATCTGATAAAAGTCACGGCGGGGGCGAACCGGTAGTATTACAGAGATGAAGATCCCGAACCGCTCCCGTCAATGATTAAGTTGGCAGTTCCAGGGGTTTTAATCTAGGGTAGGCGCAACACATATCGCCCGACTAACGAGTGATCTGCACGTGTGCGGTGAATTCCACATAACCTCCGACCAAAAGTCAGGGTGGGGATATCCATGGGGATATCCCCTGAGTTATAAAAAAAAGTACTGTACTGTACTGTACTGTATTATACAGACTTCCAAACGACCGACTGACCGACCGATCGACCGACCAAACTGGACTGTTGTTATTCTTCTACTGACTGTATACTGCGTTCGCGAAGAACTTTATAGAAGTTCTTGGCCATGTTTCATCAGTTACATATTAGAATTAAAGATTTCATGGGTCTAGTTATTATTCTAAGACCTTCATCATTGACTCTGTTGATTTGCAATAGATAGCCCTTATAAGTCACTTTATTTCATAATAAGGTATTATTTGCTACTAACAACCATTTTAATCCTTACGCTCGTTTATGTCAGCTTTCGTCATTTTTTAACCTTCAAGATATCTGCCATGGTTCTTTTTTTGTAAGAGATCTGCAGTATTTTTTAATTCATACTTTCCCTCTTAGGGCTCGTCTTTTAGATAATAATTTTCAATACTTGTTGATAAGTTTTTTATTTATTTTTATTACTCGTTTAGTGAATTGTGATCGTTATTATCACCATTTCTTGCGATCTGCAGATATTACAAAATATATCCGTAAATGTTAGGTATTGGTTTGTTTTGGCTCTTATAACTTGCGTCTTGATGATGAAATTCTTCGTGGAAGAAGAGAATCATAGAGTCCAGCAAATCTAATAACTTTGTTGATTCGATTTCAACAGTTCATAATACATGACCCCTTTCATATCCCATCAAATACACAACAAAACCTCATTTTCGTGGAGACATTTTTAGTCGATGATTTGACGATTAGTCTGGACCTACTCATGATTTTTTACGCTTAGGATTATCATAGTAAATTTTTCGTCAGTTACAACAAAAATTGCTTCTTTTTGTACGATAGGAAGCAATGAAGTGCAATCAGTTAAAAGATTTTGAATAGCCAATTCAGATAAATTCATATAGAACTCATTTGCCTTCTTTTTTAATCTTTCTGTAAACGATTAGAAACGGTTAATTTACCATCATTGAATGCTTTAGCTAATTCTTCAAACATTCGAGTTTTCATCCAACAATGTGTGCAATTCGACATCATCAAACTTTTTTGATTGACCTGTGTTCTTTGTCTTTCAAATCAGCACTTTTGAATCAAATCCAGTATTCACATGTTTTAACTAATGGAGCAGACTCAGAATAAGTTTCTGAGATAAATCGATAAACTTCAGCAACCATTTTTTTCAAAGCAAAGAAATAAAATAATAAATGAAATAAATAAAAAGTAATAATAAACGAAATAATAAACGAAAATGTTCTTCTTTATCACGTTCCATTTTCAATCAAACTAAAAAATGTTATTATGTTTACAAAAGTACAGGACATATATCTGTTACGTCTCGCAAATAGATTTAAATTGACCGCACGTTAATGTTGTGCAAATTACCGTCGGATTAACTAAGTTTCTTTTTAGTTTGTGAGTTGATAATATGAGCGCAGCGCGCGGGCTTGTACATCACTGATTTTGTGTTTTGTTTTTCGACTCATGGCGTGTACGCGCCAAGTCTAGTCTCACGCAGAGAGTCGTTGCGGCAGAACATAATAAAGATACAAATCGCAGTATTGGTTATCATTATTTTAACCTCTAAACGAGGAAATAGCGTTCATATACGCATGTAACACGTTGCAGAAATTCTAATATTTTCATGCAATAAACAACACGCAACAATATCAAATTGTAGAAATCGTAAAAATTATTTGTAGAAATTATTTGTAGAAATGTCCTTTAATATGACACATCAACATACAAAATATCTCTAGTAGCTACAGTCATCTATAGTGAGCCCTCGAAATTAACTCTGGAACACCTTATTTAAAATTTTTCATATAAGAATACATATAAAAAGTATATACAGGGTATCGGATAATTCCAATAAAGAGGTCCTCTTTGGCAAATTTCGTAATAATTAACAAGATATTAATTTTTGAAGATTGCCGAAAAGAGGCATGTTCGGCCGGCCCATCGGCAAATGCCAGCGCTTGGCGAGATACGCCCGCCTCGCGTCTCTAAGCGCGCGCGGAATTGTTTACTGCGGCAATGGCTATGCTCGCTACGCCCGAACGGCGCGGTGTCGCTCACATTTTTTCTTACTCGAAAAAAATTATTTTATATTATTAGGCTATCGTTTCCGCACCACCTTGCAGTAGATAGCATGGCGCATTTTTTTTTAAGTGGTATCCCCAGTAGGTCTAATCCACTCTCATTRTTTAATGCAGGAATTGCTCGAAGTGCCGTCCCCGTTCTCGCAAACAAAAATCGGCTTTTCGAGCAATATTACGCGTCGCGCGATGCGCCATTTCCGGCGTGATAGCATTGAAGGCAGCGAGAATTGCTTCTCGAATCTCGTCTTCATTACCATCACGTCTGTGCTCGATTAGATTTTTGACGTGACCCCAAACGAAATAATCGAGCACGTTAAGATCTGGCGAYCGCGCTGGCCAATGGATTGGGCCACCTCGACCCATCCATTTGCCCGGATAACGCGCGTTTAAAATGTCGCGTGCTTGACGCGAAAAATGCGCAGGAGCCCTGTCGTGTTGGAAAATGAGCTCTTCGCGTTCACGAAGTGGAATGTCTTCGAGAAGCGCAAGCAACTCATTTTCCAAGAAACGGATATAAACGTTTCCCGTTAGGCGTGGCGGGAGGAAATATGGGCCGATCTGAAAATTGAAAGAGTGTGTTTTGAGAAAAACTGCGAGAGAGAGAAAGAGAGAGAGAATTTTCTAATTTGTACTTACGATTCGATTCGCTTTTATTCCTGYCCWTACATTAATCGACCAGCGATACTGAAATGCGCCTTGTCGAACGGCGTGCGGATTTTCATCTCCCCATAATAAAAAGTTATGGGAGTTGAATACGCCGTTCRGTGTGAAGGTCGCTTCGTCCGTCCACAGGATGCGGTCGGGGAAAAGAGCGTTCCGCCGACACTGCGCGAGCAATCCTAYRTGTTTTGCCGACACAGTTAATATTCACTGAATAGCGCRAACCATTAAATAAAAATAATAAAAATACCTTCACAAAAATAGACGCGTTGCTCTGCATCTCCCGCAAGGAGTTGCTGCACCCGTTGAAAAGGATACGGGTGCAATCCGTTTTGGCGTAGAACACGATGCACCACGTATCGGGATACGATTGAGTGCCCGAGCTACACGGCGTATGCTGTTCCTGGAGTTCTCTTTGAACGCTCGCAGGATTCTTTCCTCATCATTTACGCAAACAGGCCGCAGTCCACCAATACCTTGTCGAGCATACGGCAACACCGATCCCGTTTCCCGTACACGTCGAATACACCTCAAAGTAACCTTATGATCGGGATGTCGTTCGCGTTCGGGAAATCGTTCCGCGTAAAGACGGGTGGCGGCAAACGCGTTTTCTGTAGCTACATCGTACAAGATTATCATATCGGTGTAGTCTTGAGTAGTGTATTCCGCCATTTAACTCAACTTTATAGTTATCTACAATAGCTTCGAGCGTACGCAACTTAAGACACTACGTCGATTGCAAAGAAACAAAAGCGCTTGATTGTTTTTCATTTGTTATCGTGCGGCTCGTGTATTCGACTTCTTCCGGTGCACTGTGTTCTATGCCAAAAAGGATTGCACCCGTATCATTTTCAACGGGTGCAGCAACTCCTTGCGGGAGATGCAGAGCAACGCGTCTATTTTTGTGAAGGTATTTTTATTATTTTTATTTAATRGTTCGCGCTATTCAGTGAATATTAACTGTGTCGGCAAAACACGTAGGATTGCTCGCGCAGTGTCGGCGGAACGCTCTTTTCCCCGACCGCATCCTGTGGACGGACGAAGCGACCTTCACACCGAACGGCGTATTCAACTCCCATAACTTTTTATTATGGGGAGATGAAAATCCGCACGCCGTTCGACAAGGCGCATTTCAGTATCGCTGGTCGATTAATGTAAGGGCAGGAATAAAAGCGAATCGAATCGTAAGTATAAATTAAAAAATTCTCTCTCTCTTTCTCTCTCTCGCAGTTTTTCTCAAAACACACTCTTTCAATTTTCAGATTGGCCCATATTTCCTCCCGCCACGCCTAACGGGAAACGTTTATATCCGTTTCTTGGAAAATGAGTTGCCTGCGCTTCTCGAAGATATTCCACTTCGTGAACGAAGAGCTCATTTTCCAACACGACAGGGCTCCTGCGCATTTTTCGCGTCAAGCACGCGACATTTTAAAMGCGCGTTACCCGGGCAAATGGATGGGTCGAGGTGGCTCAATCCATTGGCCAGCGCGGTCGCCAGATCTTAACGTGCTCGATTATTTCGTTTGGGGTCACGTCAAAGATCTAATCGAGCACAKGCGTGATGGTAATGAAGACGAGATTCGAGAAGCAATTCTCGCTGCCTTCAATGCTATCACGCCGRAAATGGCGCACCGCGCGACGCGTAATATTGCTCGAAGAGCCGATTTTTGTTTGCGAGAACGGGGACGGCACTTCGAGCAATTCCTGCTTCCCTTAAACAATGAGAGTGGATTAGACCTACTGAGGATACCACTTAAAAAAAAATGCGCCATGCTATCTACCGCAAGATGGTGCGGAAACGATAGCCTAATAATATGAAATAATTTTTTTTGAGTATGAAAAAACGTAAGCGACACCGCGCCGCTCGGACGTAGCGAGCGTAGCCATTGCCGTAGTAAACAACTCCGCACGCGCTTAGCGACACGGGACGGGCGTATCTCGCCATGCGCTTGCATTTGCCGATGGGCCGGCCGAACATGCCCCTTTTCGGCAATCTTCAAAAATTAATATCTCGTTAATTATTACGAAATTTGCAAAATGGTAGAGGACTTACCTACTCAGTTTAACGTCCTCTACCTGCACACAAGAGCTTGGGCGGGTAGTCCCTGACACCCTGTATATATATACAGGGTGAACCGCGAGACTCTTGCCACTGCTCATAGGAAGGTAGATGGAATCGAGATGAACATAAAAGTCCCATACCGTTTAACGATATTCGCAATAATAATCGAGATATTAATTTTTGAAATTATACTAATGAGAGCACGCCAAGAGAAGCGCTCCAGCCGCTCGAGGTATAGCCCGGCCCAGCTTATCAAACATTGGCTTTTTTTGATCCCGGATTTGGAAAGAGCACAAAATTTTGCGTAAAATATATGTACCTAGGAACAACGACGTTGTTCCTGGATAATGCTAAAAGTAGTGCTAAAATGAAATCATTTGTTTTCGTCTAAAAGTTCCTTATGATCCACTTTTAGGCCCTAACATGGTACATATTTTTTACAAACAATAACGACGTGGATGTAGCAGTAAATTCTCACATACATATTCTGGTTTTCATTCATAAAATTTCATCAAAAATCACAAAACACGATTTAGTAATCCTAATTGTTGAATTAATAAGGAATACGTAATGGCTGATTACATTTCCAATGAAATTGTTGACATTTTACTTGTTCTTGGCAAATGCCATAGAAATTATCGCCAAGCTGCTATTTTATATCGTGAACGGTATGGGTATAGGCGTTGCCCCAATCATACAATAATTCGCGATATTGAACTGCGAGCTCACCAAGGTCGTATGAAACGTGACAGGCAAAAGGTCAATTATGATAACGATGCACGATTGGCAACAGTTTTAGCAGCAGTTCACCTGAACCCACAAATTAGTAGTCGAGAGATTAAAAGGCAAATTGGGATTCCTAGGAAGACTGCGC
>JANQDE010000132.1:358023-373929 GCA_037157785.1 Cephalotes varians
GTCGTTGTTCCTGGATAATGCTAAAAGTAGTGCTAAAATGAAATCACTTGTTTTCATCTAAAAGTCCCCTATAGTCCACTTTTAGGCCCTAACATGGTACATATTTTTTACGCAAAATTTTGTGCTCTTTCCAAATYCGGGATCAAAAATACGRGTTTCCATTRARAAAATACTTGTTAATCTTAAAATGATTTTGAAAATCGACTTCAAGGTCAAGTTCAAGGTCATCAACAGTTGTCTCCCTTTGAACCCTACAACTTTTGTACGAGTTATTTTTCGCTATCACCTATACCTTCGGAATTATTTGCGTGGATGGATTAAAATGGCCCACCCTGTATATATATGTATATACAGGGTGAATTTTAATAAGTGGATCAACGTTTTACCATGAGAGATGAGTTACCGACTGCAACTGTAATTAATAGTTTCATAGATGGCAGCCGTTTGGGTCGACCGCGCGTACTGAATGCCCGAGTGCGATGTACAGTCAAGTTCCAAAATATGAATTAAATGGCATATATCATTCTATAGAAGCTATGCATGCTTAATTAATATATTTAATTCATATATATTTAACTTTTTTCTTAAATGCGGTTTGTTTTTGCGCGTTTTTATTTTTATATAACTTTCCTTACGCATTCTTAACAAATTAAAAACGAAACTCTTTTTACGTGATTTTTTATTATGCGGAACATATCTATCGCATCAAAAGAAAATTTGATGTAAAATGCTATTCTTATAAAATACTATAAATACTATAGAAAAAAAATACTATTTTATAAATAATACTTTATAAATATAATTCTTATAGAATAATCGCGTTATTGTATTTTTCTATAAAAAGCGGTATTCTACTGAATTTTTGACATATAAAAATATAAAGATTAAAATAAAAATTATAAAGAACGTGGACTTACACACTACCCTTGAGATTTCATTTTCGACGCGTTAAGTTTTTTTAAAGTGGACCTTCGCGAAGAAATAGATCAAAAAATGTGGTAGAATATGGCTCCAGGCAAAAGTCTACTGTCAAGAATAGCAATAATGGCAATTGTGCCTATTAAGTTGCCTATCACTATAAATCTTTGCCTCATCAGAAAACATTACATATCTAAAAAATTTTGGATCTTCTTCTATCATTCTTAAAGCCCATAAGCAGAATTCAATTCGCATTTGAATATGATTTGGCCTTAATTCATGAACTAATGAGATGTGGTATGGATGATATTTTAAACTTTTCAGAATTCTTCCGTTGTTCTTGGTATGCCAATTTCTCGCTCAATCAGACGGCTACTAACGTGAGGATCAATATGAACAGTTGTTAAGACAGTCACAGCACAAGCATCATTTTTATCGTAATTGTGATGTCTGCGTTGGCGAACAAAGCGTCCAAAGCTCTTTGAGTCAGTCTTTGTATGGTCCTATCATTAGGGTGTCTCCTGTTTGGAAATTGTTCAGCGTATCGCCTTGCTGCTAAACGATAATTATTATTACATTGTCCTAAAACCATTATTATGTCAATAATTTCATTAGGAGGATAGTCAGCCATTATACAAATTTAACTTTAAAATAAGTAAAAATTTGTTCGAGTTATGCAAGCCAATTTGAAAAACATTTTGAAAAAAACGCGTTTAAAGTTTTGAGTGACATTATTTTCTATTTATAAGCAGAAATTTGTTATTTATAATTACTCAGCTATTTCTACTTCATATAATTGTCCCAAAAATTAAAGTTTTTCTCATCTTCTTCTTTTCTGGATGATCTAGAAGTCTTTTGAGCCTTCTTAGCCTTCTCGGAGAATGAGTGCTCGAAAATCTGACACGGCGCTCGTCCGATTTAATGCAGAAATTAAAACAGTTTGGATTGTCAAGTTCAGCACTTGCATAACTTCCAATATATTTGTAAAACTAAAAATGAAAACGACAAAGTCAGGCTATATCAACAATAGCTTTTTACTTGACTTTGATTTTGGAGCAATCGATCAAACGAGTGAGTGAGTTAAAGTGCAAAACTTTCGAATTTTGCGTGTATCTTCCGAAGTATCAATTCAATAGATCATTGCGGCTTAGATCTTTATATATTGGTTTTATAGCTTATTTTATTGCTCCGAACTGCTAAACGGCGTTCTGATTCTCTTTTAATAGTTGACTTAAAAGTTACTTTAAATTTTTTTCACATATAAAATCAATTGCATATTATTTTATACCCTAAAGCATTTAAGCAAAAAAATCGATGTTTTGAAAAATTTACTGTGATGTTACTTCTTAAATGGTATTATACCAATAAGTCTAATTTACTGTTATTGTACATTTTAATGTAGGAATTGTTTGAAGTGCCTTTTTCGTTCTCATAAACAGAGTTAGACATTTTGAATAATATTGCACGTCGTGCGATATGGCTTTTCTGGTATGATAGTAAAAGCTACGAGAATTGCTTCTCAGTTTCTGTACCATCACGTCTATGCTCCACTAAATTCTTTAATATAACCTCAAACAAAATAGTTGAGCACATTAAAATCTGGCAACTGCGCCGGCCAATTGATTCGGTCCCCTCGACCCATTCATTTGTCCGAATAGTGCGTGTTCAAAATAATGCATATCTGCTGCGAAAAATGCGCAGGAGCCCCGTCGTGTTGGAAAATGAGCTCCTCCCATTCGCGAAGAGGAACATTCTCGATAGGAGCGGATAACTTATTCTCCAAAAAATCTGCGTATATCCCTTCCGTTGGCGAGACGGAAAAAAGTAGTGACCGATCTGAAAATTATCGAAAAAATGTAATTTCAAAAACTGCGAGAGAGAGAGATAAAGAATTTCTTAAATTATTACTTACGATACGGTTCGTTACTATTCTTGCCCATGTATTTATTAATTAGCGATATTGATATGCGCCTTGACGAACAGCGTGCGGATTTTTATCTGCCCATAATAAAAAATTGCGGGAGTTGAAAACGCCGTTCGGTATGAAGGTCGCTTTGTCCGCAAGATGCGATCGGAAAAAAAGCATTCCTTTGATACTGCGCGAATTTTAAGTACATTTTGCCGATAGTTAATATTTCTTAAAAATAACAAGAATATTTTATGAAAATAATAAAAATATTTTCACAAAAATAGACGCGCTGTTCTTTATCTCGCGTAAGAGGTTGCTGCATTCATCGAAAATAATGGGAAGATGCAATTCTTCCAGCGTAGAATCCGGTGTAGTAGTATCTTACGTCAAATGATGGAGGGAGGAGGGTCATGTTCAAAGATCTATGACCCCCACTCGCGCATTTAGCAACTGCGACCAACATGGCACTTGGCGGCTGGGTCGAGCGAATATGCGCTTATTCGGCGATCTTTAAAAATTAATATCGTAAACTATTGTGAAGTTTGCAAAATGACAGTAGATTTTTCTACTCAGTTGAGCCTGCTTTATCAGCCCATGAGAACTGTTGGGGTTATTATGGAACATTCTATAATATTATATGTTATAAGAATAGTTCTTTCGCCTTCTTTCTCTCTCTTTCTCTCTCTTCATTGGCTTCATGTGATTGATCTCAGTACAATCAATTCATCACTCTTGATGAGAAAGTCAAAATCCTCAACCTCTTCCTCTTCGCTACCCGAGATATCTATGCCTCATTTCGTTCTTTTAGAGCTAAAAAGCCGCCCCGCTTCCTGACTCGATCCGTCGATCCGATCCCTAATGCCGCAAAAAAAATACCGCGCGTAGAGCTCTATCTTTCTCATCTCACCTCTGCAAACCGTGACATTTTTCACGCCCTGCGCAATGAAGTAACCCATCTCATCAACGTAGCTAAAAATGATCACTTATCTCAATGTTTCGAGTTCAGCATTCTTACTTCTCACCTCTGGTCCGAACTTCGTTCTTTAAGTCTCGCCAAGAACAAATCCATGCACTCTCAGAATATACCATTAGATAAGCTCAACCTTTTCTTCACTACCGCACATCTCTCCTCTCCTCTTTCCCTTTCTCGTATCTCTCTTTGACCCCCTATCCTCTCCTACCTCAACCCCCTCCTCTTGCTCAGTATCCGATTCATCCACCTTCTATTTCTCCTATGTCACTCTTGTTGTTCTCCGTAAGGCGTTAATTAAATGTTTCTCCAACAGCGTCGGTCCTGATAACATAATAACATTAATCGTCGTCTCCTAATGGACAGCCTTCCCATATCCTTTTCCTATATCCTCGACTTTTTCGATCAATCCCTCAATTCTTTCTTCTTCCCGTGGAAGCCATGGAAACTATCTCATGTTATTCCTCTCTCAAAAATAAAAAACCCCTCATCCCTCTCCGATTTCCGCCGCATCTCTCTCCTATGCCATCTTTCTAAGATTCTTGAGCGTATAATCTTCGATCAGTTGTCTGCCCACCTCTACTCTTGCCAGCTTCTCGACCCCCTCTAAACGGATTTCCGCCACGACAATAGCACTCAAACCGCACTCATCAAACTCGTCGATGATGTCAGACTGGCCATCGATCAAAGACTGGTCATCCTGCTGTTTGATTTTTCTAAGGCCTTCGACTCTGTTCGTCGTGATTTCCTCCTGAATGAACTCTTTAATTTTCGTCTTTCTGATTCCGTCTTCAATTGATTCAAGTCTTATCTCTCTGGCAGATCTCAGTGCGTTCGGATAGCCCATCCTATTCATCCTGGACATCCATTCTCACCGGCGTTCCTCAGGGCTCGGTGCTCGGACCACTTTTATTCGCGTTTTTCATAGATGACCTGAGACACTCTTTGCGTCACTGTCACCATTTACTTTATGCCGATGATCTCCAGATAACGTAATTTGCGTTGAGCATGTTGAACAAAAGGATGAGCATGTTTCGCGTTTTTATAATACCCTTGGATGGCTATCCACCGATGACAGAATAGTCTATCTCACATGCTGTCTGGTCTTCACCATACTTCAGGCACCCCTTCCTATCTTGCTTGCAACCTCCGTCCTTGCTCATGTTCGCGTGGCGCCTCGCGCACCTCCCCGCACGATCTCCCTATTTCCTCCCGTAGAACCACCACTTTCCAACAATTTTTTTATTGTGTCGCTCCCTCCCTCTGGAACTTTCTCCCCATCGTTATAAGACAATCCAAATTGCTTAACTCCTTCAAATATGCGCTCTTCTGTCATTTTCGGCATGGCGGATCTGATGAGCCGACCGATTTTCTTCCGACGTTTCATATTTACTTTCGCGCTCATCTTTTTTCTATTTAGATACAGGCACCGTGCATTTCGCTTACTTTATTTTATTTTACAATTTTTACCGTCACCGTTATTTGTAATCAATAACTCACTTGCTCTCTTTATGTTTTTATCATTATCATCTCATTGTCGCTTTGCTATTTTTATTTTTATTTTTAGTATTTCTTATATTGTTACTATCATCACTCTCGCTATGCACTTATTATCAATATCATGTTTTACATTTTTAGAGAGCTTAACATAGAATGCTAATAAACGCTCTATCTATCTTGCTCTCTCTCTCTCTCTCTCTCTCTCTCTCTCTCTCTCTCTCTCTCTCTCTCTTTCTCTCTCTATCTGTAATAATTTTTTAAATATTTATAATAGTAAAAAATAAATCATTATAGGCTAGTCATTCTCGAGTTCTCCCAGTTAAAATATTTTTTATATACAGGATGTCTGATGATCTACAGAAAGATTTTCGTGAGCGGATAGAGCACGTCAAGCTAAATGAAAAAAGTCTGTTACAACATTTTGCGAAATTCAATAGATAACGAGTTATTAATTATAAAATATCACCGTATTAGCGCGCGCGTATTATGTTGTGACATAATCGTCGACGCAAATTATGAGAGATATAATAAAAATACAGATTTATTTTCAATTTACTCAATTACAGATGTATTCAACATTGTTTTAATTCTCGATATAATAATTCGATGAATTACAATCATGTCATAAAAATTGACATAAAAATAATTCCATAAATTAAAATTATGTTGCAACATAATACTAATTAGAAATAATGAGAGAAACAGAGAGAGAGAGAGAGTAATCGCTATTCAAAATTTTATTTTCAAAGAAAGATAAGGAATTTATCATAAATAAGAACAGGAGCGATACTACAGCGCTATTACCATTTGTAAATTCCTCGCGTCTCTCGCAACGGCGCAATGACGGACAGCTTTGTGCGGGTGGACGCGCGTCTGGCTGAGGTGATCCTATCCTGCCGCGCGCGTTAATAGCGATCTTCTACATATTATAATTAATAACTCATTAACTATTGCAAATTTTGCAAAGTAATATAAACTTTTTTACTCAACTTGATGCGCTCACAAAAATTTTTTCGTAGATTACCAGACACCTGCATACAGGGTATCCCGTAATAATCGCAACAGTTTTTGCGGGTAGGTAGAGCAGGCTCAATTGAGCAGAAAAGTCCTCTACCACTTTGCAAACTTTGTATTGGTTAACGAGATATTAATTCCTAAATATTACCGAATAAGCGCGTATCTGCTCAGCTGAGCTATAAAATGCACGCCCATCGATTGCAGTGCGCGTGGAGTAGGGATTGCTTGGTAGGCGCGCCGCTTGAATCAGAGCGCTTACCGAAGTGCGCGGTGCGCGACGCTTGCCAAGCAATCCTCGTTCCCCGCGCGTCTAATCACGACGACCGATGGGCATGCATATGGCGGCTAGGCAGGGCGGACGTTTATTCGGCGATTTTTTTAAAATTGATATCTTGTTAAGTACTGCAAAGTTTGCAAAATGGGAGGACTTTTCTACTCAATTGAGCCTGCTTTACCAGCCAAAGAGAATTGGTGTGGTTATTACGGAACCAATATAAGTTGTTATAATTAAATAAAAGTTGCTGTAATTAAATAAAAATATATCTCAAAAATGTTCATATACAATTATATATATTGCGACCGAACTCACGAGTGACGGGCAACTTCGCCGCGAGCTCACGTTTTCCGAAATCCCGAAAAGCGATGTCTCCAATTGGATTTCCTAACGAAACTAGACGAGAGAGCGTGCCACTCTTACGCGGAATTTATGCTAGCTACAGAATGTGGACTTTACTGGAAGTCGCAAGCTGCAGCGGTAGCACGTCAATCCACGGAACTGGCAGAGGGTTCGGTACGTGGACGGGAAATCAAGGGAGGTGAGAGAGGTTGTAAATGAATAGCGTAAGCGATCTAACAAAGAATAACAAGGGCTATATTCTATAATTACTCAGATTTGTAAAGGTTTCGGTCGTAGCCAACGATCAGTACACCATAACAACGTAGCATTTATCGTCCGTTTCGACTTTATCCTATTATTAATGACGAAAAAAATATTATCCAACGCATGTTAACATTGTGCAGGACGCAAGAAAATCAGAATCCGTGCTTCGGCTACGCTCGTCCCGATCCGAACAATGGGGTCTCGATAGCCGATGACTCTAACCGGAGTAAATATTAAAATATTAATAAGAGCGAGGTCCAAAGCCCCTCGACAGCGCGGCGCACAAATCT
The DNA here is from genome assembly GCA_037157785.1 of Cephalotes varians. Classification (NCBI taxonomy): domain Eukaryota; kingdom Metazoa; phylum Arthropoda; class Insecta; order Hymenoptera; family Formicidae; genus Cephalotes; species Cephalotes varians. The sequence continues at coordinate 365,508 of JANQDE010000132.1, forward strand.
CGCGGAATTATACAATTCTACATTCAAAGTACGGTACAATAAATACACGTACAAATGACTGCGCTGCGGCGATACACGGGAGAGAGAGATACGCAGAACAAATGTCAGAAATAGATTGAAGGGACGGCGCGGCAGCAGATCTTACTACTCGACAGCGCGGAACCTGTTGATAGCAAACGCGGTGCAATTATTATTTATTGTGCCGCCACGCGAACCCCCCCTCAATCTACGGAATGAGCGACTCGATAGGCTCGTTTCACCGAAACGATAGAATCGGCTCTCGTCTCCTTAGATCCGTTTCTCTACGCATCGGAAGCCTCCGAATTCTGTGCTCACCTTGCGTCATCCAATTCACACGCACGCTACAAAGGCCACAGTCGCAGTAATCGCACCGTCGTCCTGCAGGATGCTCGTTCTCCGCTGCTCCCACTTATTCGTCGCGAATCGCCTTATTATTGAGTATTACCGCTCACACGGTCCCCAAAATCAGAGCCTATCATGCGAAACCGCGCTCGGCGGTCCGTGGCGCGCAACTCAAACAATAGACCGTTAACGGCAGCTTTCCTGGATTATCTGCAGTTTTTTCCCGACGTTCACAGATCCGTCTCATAATTCCCTTCTTCAGAGCGGCCTCCGCAATCGGGTCCCGCATAAAATTCCATTTCGGGCTCCGGTCTTCCAAGTCCCACGAGGAAATCGTCCTCTCAGCAATCTTCAGGCTCATCGGCAGCTGCAAAGTCATGGCGATAAATAAAGTTTGATTAGACAGGGAGGACGGAGGAGGCGATACGACCTGAGTGCAGTGATTTTTCATCCGATGGTCCTGGCATGCTCCTCAGCGGCTATCCTTTTCTGTCTGCTCATCGCAGCGCTCGGATAAGACTTGCCAATTCACACAATAATAGTCGTTGCTATAATAATGACTCTTAAAAAAAAATTAAAAGATTGAAATGAAACCAGGCTTTCGATAGCGCGGACTAGCTCGTAGATCGTGGTCAAGGATTGAAAGCGATCGGAGAAAAGAAAGAAGATTAGTATTTATGCAACACAGAGATAGATTTATTCATGCAAACGCGAGAAGGACGTAGATTACTAACAAGCGGTGTGTATATTACAAAACGGTAAAAGACAGAAAGAGTGCGTTACAATGTACAGTAAGCGGCGCGTATATTACAAGACGATAAAAGATAGAACAAATGCGTGACGATCTACAGAAAACGGCGCGTATATTACAGAATGATAAAAGACAGAACAAATGCGTTACAATTTACAGAAAACGATGTGCATCACAGAAACAGAGCAATGATAAAACCAGTGCGTTATTGTAACAAGCGATGTAAATTACAGAAGCGATAATTAGCAGAGTAATGATAAATCTAGCGCGTTACAGCGATGCGTATAGTACAGCGTTTTAGCGAACGGCGTATCCATCTAAATGTCGGTCACGGTGATCCGCAGAGCGGCGCCAGGTATCGGGAGCCGGAATCGATGTTGTGATCGATTGGCCGGTCCAAATTCGCGGCGCGTTGCCGAGAGGCGGGCGTACGTTTTTTCTCTCGATCGCGGGGATGGTCGTAATTTCGGTGCGTGCTTGACGCGAGAGATCGCGAGCGCGAGGCGCGGAACCCACAGGTTTAGAACAGGCGGGAATGCAGGAAAGCACAGCTGCCGAGAACGCTCAGCGGAGGCTGAGAACGCTCAACTCCCTGGTTCTTGCCGTGTCCCTGGAAGCTGGAATCGAGCGGTCGACTGCCGAGAACGTTCGGCAGAGGAAGAGAACACTCTACCCCCTTGTCTCGTCGAAAGCTCGTTTGCTTTAGGAAGCGGAGCGGGATCGCAGACTCAGCAGATCGGGATGCTGACCGGCGAGACCGAAGTAAAGTCTTCCTCAAAAGATCCTCTTTTTTACGGTAAAAATTGCGTATTCGAGAATTTCTGGCGTTCCTCGGTTTCGTCCGTCGCTAGTTTTTCCTACGCGGCGCGAATAATGTGGAGCGGGGGCTTTGGTGGGCGAGATGCCGATCGGCGGCGTTCGTGATTGTTTGGGCGCATTCGTAGTTTCCGTGAGCTTCCGAACGACAAAAATGTATCGGGCGCATAGGGCCGTTAATTTTCGATCTAGGAACGATACTTTTTCAGAGTGCATCGTTACAAAACAATGCGCGAAACGGACCCCGAACAATTTTCATGGGCAGTTAGAGCGGACTAAACTAAGACGGAGAATCCTCTAGCATTTTTAACTTTTCGCAATAGCCAACGAAATATTAATTTTAAAGATTACCCAATCCGCGCGTCGATGCGTGACCCGCGGGGAGCGGGGACTGCCTGGCAAGCGTCCCGCGTCGCGCACTCTGCGTGTCCCACCTTCATTTGAGCGGCGTGCTGGTCACACCTTCCCACTCTCCGCAGATCAAGCTATCAATGGGCGTACACTTGCCAGTAGAAAGCTGGGCAGACGCGCGTATTAGGCAATCTTTAGAAATTAATCACGTTGACTATTGCGAAAAGTTAAAAATGTTAGAAGACTTTCTACCTTAGTTTAGTCCGCTCTAACTGCCCATGAAAATTGTTCACAGAATTATCAAACATCCTGTATATGGATGAGAAAATTGAAAACTATGTATTAGATGTACAACTTAATTTTTGGTCTCTACATTTAATCAACTACAGCATCTTCAAATTTAAATTTCTTTCCCGCCGTATATCCGTTTTAAAATGCCACTCTTCAGATTTAAAACGAGGTATAATAGTTAAAAGTGCTGCTAATATAACTTCAAAAAACAGTAGTGACAGTGATGCCGTTCGAAAAGCAGCATCCGAGAAACTGTCTCTCTTTCGCATTTCAATTAAGTCCTGAATGAACGTTTTTTCATTGCATTTTTCAACGGTAATATTTTCTAAAGAAAAGGGTTGTAAAAAATTTTAAAGTAGGCATTTCTGACGTGAAATTAATTGAACTTTCAGAATCTAATATCAAATTTTCCGGAAAATGTACCTGTAACAAACTATATATGATTTTTTTCCAAAAAAACGCGCATTTTTTAACTTTTTTTTTATCTCGTGTTTTCACAATGAAATCATTTTAGAATTCCTGTTTGAACTAAAGAAATCGAATCGCGTCCTCGAAACTTTAAATTGTGTATGTGAGCATTTCAAAATTTAATGCGGAAGCAACCAAAATGGCGACTCAAACGCGAAAAAATCGTCAAAAACTTCAGAAATTTTTTATTTGAAAATGATGAACTTTTGAAAAAAATTTTACTGAACAAAAAGTTTTTAAAATTGATTAAAGAATACGCTGTAATTTTTTCAGAATTTTTTGAGACGTTTTTACATTTTTCAAATTTGGCGATTTTGTATTACATGTACAYTTTTTCTACTACTTTCAACAAGTAATATTATCAATTGTGCCAGGCGAGAGTGCTATCTTTTTATTTTATGAAACCAATGTTTTTGCTCACAATGGATGATAGAATCTTTGAATAATATTTTTTTGATGTAGAAATTACTCTGTCAAACTATTGTCGTATGGAGGTTCGCGATATATAAGAAAATGCAATCCAATAGCAAGTCACAAAAATATCTATTTTTATGGATTTTTTTGGATGATATCTAGTCATTGATCATCAAATCAATTGTGTTCAGAGAACAGAAGTGAACGAAAAGGAATGAAAATTATTATACGTTGAAAAGAAAGCTGTATATACAAAATAATATAAAAAAATTCTGTTATTTCCCATGTGAATTTGGTTATCAACTAATTACTCAAAAATGATGGACTACAAAAGAAAACCGCGGAATAATCGTCAAAAACTTCAGGAATTTTTTATTTGAAAATGATAGGAAAAAATTTTGCTGAACAAAGTTTTTAGAATTCATCAAAGAATACGCTGTAATTTTTTTAGAATTTTTCGAAGACTTTTTTAATTTTTCAAAAGTGCCAAATTTGAAAAATGTAAAAACGTCCCAAAAAATTCTGAAAAAATTACAGCGTATTCTTTAATCAATTTTAAAAACTTTTTGCTCAGTAAAATTTTTTTTAAAAGTTCATCATTTTCAAATAAAAAATTTCTGAAATTTTTGACGATTTTTCCGCATTTGAGCCACCATTTTGGTTGCTTCCGCATTAAATTTTGAAATGCTTACATACACAATTTGAAGTTTAAGATTCGAGGACGCGATTTCTTCAGTTCAAACAGGAATTCTAAAATGATTTCAATGTGAAAACACGAGATAAAAAAAAGTTAAAAAATTTTTTTGGAAAAAACCATATATAGTTTGTTAGGTGCATTTTCTGGGAAATTTGATATTAGATTCTGAAAATTCAGTTAATTTCACGTCATTAATGGGTTAAAGAAAAATGTTCGCGAGAAAATGATTTTAGGCCTTAGATGAAAATAACTCTATTTTCTTATTTTCTGAAAAAAATTTTTTATATAAAAATGTATTTAAATATACGTGGTATCCCATTTTAAAAGTTACACCAAAATATTTCTTCAGCGAAGCATTTTCAGAAAAAATGTTTCAGACAAAAGTTATTTGAGCCGAAGAAGGACATAAGAGGGTACCAATAATTTGACCTTGGGTAGCGACATCAAGGTTACATCGATTCTTTAAATGAATCACCATATTTTTTATTCCAGAATCTAATAGTTGATAGCAAGAATTTCTCAAAACACTATAATAAAATTCATTTTCATTAAGTACTTACCGAATTATAAAACTCGAAAGTTACAGTCTTTAGCATTAGCATCGGAACCCTAAATTTATTAACATGCTATTTCCGGATTGTTAATTCCGGTCTCTTTGTTAAAATTATTCATACCAATTACTTCTTGTCAACGAATTTCATGAAAACGAGTGTGATACGAGAATGTAGCAGATGGATTTTAAGGCCCCATCTTGATTTAGCTAATGGAGATATTTTTGCGAAATAATGAAAAAATGGATAAATGTCCTATTTTGCAACTCGAGCATTGAGAGAATACTAACAAGTCTTATGAAAAAGCTTTGTAAAGAAATTCCATGTGGCATTTGGTTTTTTACTATTAAAGCACATTAACATAAATTAGCTATTTTGCCCTATCCTGACGTTGGACATTCTAAAAATAATAGTGTCCGACTGAAAGTTCGGTTTCGGTTTCGGTTTCAGTCAGTTTCGGCGCAAAATTGGAGTTTCGGTTTAGTTTCGGTTTTGGCAGCGAACCGGCCGAAACTATTACTGAAATCGAAACTTCGTTGGTGTTCGTGAGTTGTCGACTAACGACTTATTGCGCTGATTTCGGCGGCGATCGGCACAGCGGATGAACGGGAACCGTGTTCTTCACTCCCCGCCAGTCCTCGCGCTCACTGTCGACTGTGCGCCCGGCGCTGTTTGGTGATGTGATTTTAAAGGTTATATTACATTATTTTGTATCAGATAAGTTTTACTTCAATATTTCTTCGATAATTTGTTGATAGTCAATTGTACTTTTATTGTGAATGTACGTATAATTTTTCATCTGTGACGACAAAAATAAATAAACTGTGACGTATATTTGTTATTTTTACAAATATTATTTAATAACTTTGTTCGGTTACAACATTATTACAAACGGAAACGGATCTTATAAATTGTAACCTGTAACTTTTAGGTGAAAACTGTAACTTTTAAGTTAAATGTAGATCAACTTTACATACCTACTTAATGTTTGTATTGAAATTATGCATATTTATTGCAGTTTACTGATTAATTCATATTAAAAATAGAAGATACTTATCATTATTTACATAATTAGCTTTTTAATAATTTTGTAACAGTAGCCCGTTACGTCCGTATTCTGTGCCGGGTGTTCTCGGCTTCCCAGACCGGGTGTTCTCAGTTTCCTGTGCCGGGTGTTCTCGGCTTCCCAGATCGGGTGTTCTCGGTTTCCTGTGCCGGGTGTTTTCGGCTTCCCAGACCGGGTGTTCTCGGTTTCCTGTGCCGGATGTTCTCGGCTTCCCAGACCGGGTGTTCTCGGTCTCCTGCGCCGGACGTTCTCGGCCTCCTACTCCCGTGCCGGGTGTTCTCGGCTACCCTGACCGGGTGTTCTCGGTCGCCTGCGCCGGGTGTTCGCGATTTCCCGTCCGCGACCGTGGGTTTTCAATGTCAAGCAAACGTGTTACTCCGAAGCGTATATCTCTGGGCCTACAACAGGGCTAACTAACCGTGACAATCCTTCCAGCTCCAGACCCAACCTCGAATCTGTACACGTCCGCTGTCGACCGCCCTAGTCGATTCCTGCCACAGCGCGGCCCGGATTATTTAGTTTTAAGTTAGATTTAAGTTAGAGTTAGTCTTGCATTAGATTTAAGTTAGGATAAGTGTTCGTGTTTATTGTTCCACTCAGATTAAGATTTATAGATTAAGTTTCAACGCGATCGGTGCGATTATGTTAAACTAAGTATTCCGTTACTCAGTCCGTCCGATCCGAGCAATCTCACGCTCAATTCTAAACATTTGTTGATTGACCACAGTCGTGCCAGTTCATTTTCATTTTCATTATCAAATAAAGTATTTATTTATTTTTATACCAAAAATAAATTGGTGTTTCATCCTTTCTCGAACCCTGACTCGGCGAGCCGATCCTAGCGATCGAGAAAATCGAAACATTATAATTTTAAGTAGGACAGACTTTAGAAAACTTAGAATTAGCTTTTTAATTTATTAGAAAAGGACGTAAGTATCTAATTTAATTACTTTGTTTTGTTTTAGAATTGGATCATTGATGGAGCAAAAATGTCACAAAAACAAAAGATAAAAAATCCTATTTGGCAATATTACGATAAATGTTCTACAGATTTATCGAAAGCCACCTGCAAAATATGCAATAAATCATATTCGTTAGGAAGTTCTGATCCTAGAAAACAAACAATACACGGTCTGAAGCAACATTTGTCAAAATTTCATGAACCAGAACATAGACAGTATTTAAACCAGCATATATCGCCGAACAAAAATTGGAAGCCAGATTAAAAAGAAATGATTCAAAAAACTCACTTGAATCGATCAACACTAATAGCACACAAAACCTTGTGCAGACCACAATTCCAAACATTACGCAGGCAAAGGCTTCGAAATTATCACAGTGGCCAGATGATTACGAAATATCACGCAGGATAAACAAAGCCATTATGGACTTAATAATTGTTGATATGCTGCCATATTCCTTAGTGGACGGAGAGGTATTCAGACGACTCAATTTTGCAGATCCACACGCTCCTCAAAAGTACAATTTTAAATCAGAAAAATATTTCAGAACTTTGATGCCACTAACTTATGAAAAAGTTACAAAGAAGGTACAAGATCTGATTGCCAAATGTGAATGGATAAGTGGGACAACTGATATATGGACAAATTCTCTTAAAACATGCTCGCTCCTTAGTCTCACTGGCCATTTTATTATTGGATCGCAACGTCTAAAAGTTATATTAGGCGCAGGGGTACTCGAAAATAATCACACCGGCGAGAATATTGAAGAAAAACTACGGGAAATGATTAATAAATGGGATATCAACAAAAAACTATTTCTTATTTTGCGTGACAATGCAGCAAATATGATTTGTGTCATGCGTGATCGATACGAATTTTTAGGTTGTATGGCATACACATTACAACTGATAATAAAAGATACGTTGTTAACAGAAGAGCAACATAAAAAAGTCATTCAAACTTGCCGAAAAATAGTGGGGCATTTTAGATGAAGCAAGCAAGCTTCTAGGAAATTGACTGAATGTCAAAAACAATGTGGATTGCCGACACACTCTTTGATTCAAGACATTGAAGTGAGGTGAAACAGTACATATAACATGTTACAAAGACTTTTAGAACAAAGAAAAGCTGTGAATCTATACAGTGTGGAGCATGGTGGAATAGACACTCTATCCCTCTGACTGGGAACTTACAGAAAAATCTTACAGATGTGCTATTTTTACGAAGCCACACTCGATCTGTCATTTGATAACGCATGCATATCTATTATTATCCCTTTGATATCATTATTAAATCGGAAGTTGCAAATTCGAGATGAAAATGAAAGCGATGTAATGAGAAACATGAAAACACAACTACACGAATCCATGAACCGACGATTTGCATATGTCAAAACTCATTCTGCACTAATTACTGCAACACTATTACACACAGAAAAATACATACTATATTTAAGTAAATATTACTTGTTTCAAGTATTTCATAAGTTCATATATCCGCAAATCTATCATAAGTTCATCATAAGCATCAAATTTATTCAAAATATATTCTGAATTCTAGTAAATTTAATACTACAATCAAGAATATTAAATTAATACAAAAATTCTTTTTTAAGTCAATGGAAGAGAATCATATGTTTTAATGAAGATATCTCTTTTCCTTGATGAAAACTCTTCCTTTGCTTGAATCAAG
>JANQDE010001310.1:0-15271 GCA_037157785.1 Cephalotes varians
TGTTAATGTACTACAGAGCAAGGAATTATAATAATTTATAAAGTGAAAAATTTTTTAATACTACATATAAAAATAAAATAATAGTATTTATTCTTTGCTTTTGCGCAACAATTTCTTGATCACTATCCATATATTTTTTATTCTTTGTTTTTGCGTAACAATATTGATCAATTTTAATATTAACGTTTATATGTACAAAGATACGTACCAGTTAGGTTGTGTTATTAATGTTAATATACTACAGAGCAAGGAATTATAATAATTTATAAAATGAAAAATTTTTTATATTATGACAATGGCCATTCTTTTATTATTATTTATTCTTTGCTCTTTATTTTCTACTCTAGTAATAAAAATAAAATAATACTATTTATTCTTTGCTTTTGCGTAACAATTTCTTGATCACTTATATCTATATATTTTTTATTCTTTGTTTTTGCGTAACAATATTAATTAAGTTGGGTTTACGATAAAAAAGGGGACACGCACTTTTGTGATAGAAATAGCTAAGAGTTTATTATAAAGATACAGAGGAATTGTAGCACATGTAGGCGAGCGTAAGTTTTTTTTTCTCTGTTTTAGTGGTGGGGAGAACATGATTTTCCAAAAATTAATAAGAATAGATTCTAGTGACTTATGTCCAATAACAAAGAAACTATGTTTAAAATAGTACTAGCGAATTCTATTTCCAACAGATGCCAAGGTCAAACTGATAAGATCAAATATATCTTTTTAAACCTTATTTTTTTGTAAAACGTTTTTCTCAAACATTTTTTGTTTTCGAGATATTTCACCGTTCCGGATTTTTTCCCCTCACCCTGTAATTCCCAAGCTATCGATTGAGTTTACTTATGTTAGAACTGTTCACTGATCAGTTCAGTCGCTATTGAAATCTTATTATCTTAGGTATCCATAATTCAATAGCTCACATATACAGAGATACACAGAGATACACAAAGCAGTTTCGCGCTTCGCATATTCTTAACGAGATACTATTATCTCTTGATGTACTAATAATACTGGAACGTGCACTGACTGATTCAATAAATTAATTTTCATAGAGTCTTCTTTGTCAAACAATCAACCCAAAAAATTTTCTAGTGGTAGCAAATAATTTAGGCCATGTCCCGACATGCACCGAAAATCTATTGTTTACGTTTCGTTTATTATAGGTTTTCAATACTGAGCATGTATATTGGAACATAGTCTTGAATGCGGAAAGTAACTTGAACAATAATTTAAATTTTTATGAATGTAACGTATATGATCTCTATTATTATACGTTAGTTATTAGAAAGATGATTTCTAATTATCATGCTATCTCATTCTCGTCTTCAACTTATCGGCGTAGCAGTGCTATTACAATTAGTATTACAATTATTAAAATTCAACCCAGATTTCTATAGAAATACTTAGATCGCTTCAAAAGATGAATGTCAATTCAGGAGGGAGAATAGCGATCATCTTTACTTGGTCACAGATCATGATCGATCTATAGCATATAGATATCATTATAAATTTTTATTACTGTATTTGTAATAAAAAACTGTACACTTATAAAGCATATTCCTATTTGTGCAAAAATATTTAAAATTAAAAAAAAAATTATTTTTTAGTTATAATTAAAACATATAATTAATTCGAGGTGATATAAATCGAGGTCTATAAATTAATATTCACTATAAAACACTATATGATGACCAAACATTCACTTATAAAATAGTATACAAGATGATTGCAAATAGCTTTAGCCTAATCCGTAACAAAGTATATGATAATGAGTTCTTAATTTTTTTATAGAAATCTGTGGAGAGTTCAGTGATTATAATTTCCTCACCGATGAGTTATGGCAGTGGTCGCAATGAAATGCCCTTTTCGAGCCGATTTCTGAAGCGACGCCTACTGTCCTTCCCACTACCGTTCAACGCTCGACGGCCGAGCCGCCGAGCGCGCGTGTGACGCTATGCCTCAGGAGCGTCTCCATATCAGAAATATGACGGAATCGCCCTTCCGTCAAACTATTATTAAAACACTAAATTGTTTATATTATTAATGTATTATATATGTTTTATAATAATATAGTTTATAATAATATATTTTATAATATATAAACGCATCAATAATAGTACTTCACGGGTGATGTGGAAAGCTATTATCGAAACTAATTATTATACATTATTATAAAACTACACATACACGTAAAGTCACAACTATATTATTATAAAACATATATAATACATTAATAATATAAACAATTTAATGTTTTAATAATAGTTTGATAGAAGGGCGATTCCGTTATATTTCTGATATGGGGACGCTCCTGAGGCATAGCGTCACACGCGCGCTCGGTAGCTCGGCCATCGAGCGTTGAACGGTAGTGGGGAGGACAGTAGGCGTCGCTTCAGAAATCGGCTCGAAAAGGGCATTTCGTTGCGACCACTGAGTTATGGCATAAAGTTTTCATTTATCTTTTTGACTGTGCAGGTTCTCATTTTGTTCTGAATATTCAAAAATAGCTCCGCAATTCAGATCTTTAATAAAATTATTTAGGAGACATTGCTCCTGAATAAATGCTATTGCTCTTTACATTACAGTCGTTCTTGTTGCGATGCAAGTTGTTCTGTATAACATTGAGATGGTGAGACCTGTCATTTTAAAATAGTCGCTGTCATGTATTTATATCTCAGTAAATTAAGATAATAATTTTAAAATACATCATCGGAAAAGATTTTTTTCTTCTTTAGGGACATAAAGCCGACAAACTTAACAAAAGCTTATCTATTCGCGGCAGCATATGCCTCGTCTTTTGGAGGTACCGGAGCGATCATAGGTACGCCGACGAATCTTGCTTTTAAAGGTATCTACGAATACAATTTTCCTGCTGCTGATCCAATTACTTTTGGCGACTGGATGGCTGCCTCGATTCCGCAGATGGCTATAAATTCTTTTATACTATGGTTGTACCTGCGAATTGCTTTCTTGGGATATTTGAGGCCACGTAGCAAGGATGCTGAAATGGCGAGAATCGGTGCAGAGGGAGAAGCCATCGCAAATCAAGTATGATGTCTATTGTTTAGTAATATAATATCTTCTTCAAATTTCCTTTTTATTAGTATTTCGGTTAGTTTTGATAGATATTGGTGAAAAAAACACGTTTATTTTAGAAAGACATTAAATTACATTTTATTTAAATATTGTCCATCGCTAGCAATAACTTTTTCTCATTTTTCTGGCAATAAGTGAATTCCGCGATAAAAAAAAATTTTTCGTCCTTTGAAGCAATTCACTCATCAAATCTCTTATTTCTTCATATGTTTTGAAGTACTTGTTAGCAAGGCCGTGCTACGTCGAGCAAAATAAGTGATTATCTGAAGAAACACAATCTGCTTAATACGCAACACATGGGTAAGACTTCTATTGAAGTGTCGATAATATCTTTAACTATTTTTGCAACGTGTGGTCGAGCATTGTCGTGCCACAAAATCACTTTGTGTTTTCATTGAAATATTATTGGACGTTTCTAATACAAAGTACGATTTAAATTGATTAATTATTGTTGATAACCGTAATTAATTAATACAACTACGAGCCTCGCTAGTTGACAGTAGCAATTCACAATTGTTTTATTACGAATTATTTAAGACAATTCGTTAATACATAACTAATAAGTTCAAAGCGCTTTCGACCCTGATTGGGTCATTTTCAGTGAAGAAAATAAATAATGAAACATAAACAATTAATAACTGTCAAATAATTTCAACACGTACGCAATTATATCTAGGTTTTTACAAAGAAATTCCGTTGTCCATTACAATTGTCAATCCAAATGAACCGAATGCAGATGTCCTTAGTATTACCATTATCCATCTTCCACCTTCTTGAGGTCCTTCCATTGGAGCATGATTATTGTTATTAACTTGATGTGCATTATTAATGTGTTGACGTGTTTTTTTATGATAGATCTTAATATACACAATATTGTTTTATTACATATCTATGTTCTTAAATAATATCTATTGATTATTGTATAATAAAAATTGCATACTTTGACTGAGATTTATCACTGATTTTAACAATTAAAGTATTATGTCCAATATTTGTTGCAAACAGTTCTACGTCCAACCGACAATTAAAAACAAAAATGACAGTAAATGTCAAACAGTGTGGTTGGAGCGGGAGATTAGYCAGRAGGGGGAAAGGTTGTTAATAATTGGAAGATACGCATCAGAAAGCAAGTCCGTATCACTTTGCTTATTCAAGGCACTCTTCTGTTTTTTTATATGGACCATCTCCGAAACTAGTCTTTTTGTAAAAGACGGTTCTATATCTAATATTGTTGTTTCACTCCAGTTCATGTCATGATTATGTTCTAATCTGTGATTAGATACTCGATAGTAAGCCTTTCTTTTTATTTATGTCTGTAATATGCTCCTTCAATCTTGTACTAAGTCGTCATTTYGTTTGTCCCMCGTATGTCTTATCGCAATTTAAACATTCTATTTTATAAACACAATCATTTTGTAACATCGGTTCTATTATATCTTTACCTCTCTTTATAAATCTGGTTAATGTGTTTGGAACTATAAATGCAATATCAAAGCCGTATTTTTTTATGATCGGAAGAAAACTTTCTGAGATAGATCCCACATATGAAATAGTGAAATAATTCTTTTTGTTGATTTGTGACATTTGATTACCGTTTTTTTCATTCTCTGACTTTCTATTAGTTAACATCTTTAACCTCCAGACGGCCGGGATGGCACCTTTTAGGATCATCAATTTTGACTGAATAAAATTTAATCAAACTTGAGGTTAATATCTTTAAATCTATTAAGTATCAACATATTATATATCCAGACGGTGTATTAGTCTATTTTCACCCCAACGACCCCCACAGGTGCCAAACAACCTTTATTTTTTCAACTGTTTTTATTCTTTTTAGACACGAAATTCAATTTATTTGGTATGGGAGTGCAATTATATAGTTTCAATGTATTTTTCAACGAATCCAAATACGACGTTAACAATACAATAAATAAAAAAATATTTCCAAAAATATTCCCAAAAATATTCCCAAAAGATAAAGTGAATCTTTGACCTCTTGTACATAGGTACAGTAAGTTGCAAAAAGAGGGGAAGAATAAGAGGTTGTTTGGCCCCTAGAGGATAGTTTTATTAATTTAGAGGTCGGCATTGACCTAGCTCTTGACTAAAACCTGATTGCAATAAAAGTCGAATGATAAAACTGAGAATCTATAAGCCTAGTACACTGTAAAGAAAGAAAATAGGGGTTGTTTGGCTCTTGCAAGGGTAGTTTCAGTATATTTTCAAATAAATATAAACCAAAACTATGTTGTGTAGTCCCTCAATGCCCAAAACTCTCACCCAAATACCAAAATTCCTGATAAAAAGAATTAATGAAATTCCATAGCCTCCCCGGCCGGCATGGTACCTTTTGAGATATCTTTTTGGTCGACCCATATATATGGTCCATTAAAAAACTTTTACAGGGAAATAATCCCCAAAGTATCATTCTTAACACATTCTTGAATGCCGGCCGCCTGAAGGTTAATCTTTTATTAATTGTATCAAATATGAAAGGCAAAGGATAGCAGTTATTTAACAATGTGCTAATCACACTTCTTAAATTTTTTTCCTGAAAACTGGGATGAGACAACAATACTGTCTTATCTATTAATCCATAAACTATACTCTTTTTTTGTGATAAYGGATGTTGCGAGTGGTAATTAATATATCTACCCGTATTTGATGGCTTTTTATATTTATCAAATAAAATCGTTTGGTCATCAAGAATGATAGTTACATCTAGAAAATTGATTCGATTATTAGAGCTTATCTCCAACGTAAATTGTAACCTATTATGAAAAGAATTGAAAATGTCTAATATGTCCATTAATCATAATTCCTAAGTGCTGCTATCAGAATGTCATTTACATATCAGACATATATAGGAAACAAGAAGGATAATTTTCCAATGGCTTTTGTTTCCAAATCCCTCAAAACCAAATCCGCTATAATGGGTGACAACGGCGAGCCCATCAGCGTGCCAAAAACTTGTCTATATATAATCTTATTGAATGAGAAAAATGTTGACTTCAACATTAATTTCAATGCATTAATAAAATTCTCTCTCTCTTCTTTTGAAATAGAAGTGTTACACTAAATCAACTGCCATCTGTCAGAAATTGCATCATATGCATATTCTATTGGCACGTTCGTGAATAAGGACACAACATCTTAAGATGCTAGAGTGCAATCAGGCTCTAAAATTTTGCCCTTTAATTCATTCACTAATGTAAAACTATTCCTAACGGAGCTTGAAGCCTCTGGTACGTTATTTTTTATAATATTGTGCAGATAGCAAGCTAACTCATTTTTTCAAATTTATTAAAGAAAATCCGGATATTTTGTTCACAAGAGCTGATAAGGGGAACGCAACGGCCTTGGATTTGTCTGAGTACAGAGATAGAATAAAGAAGATTCTTTCTGATTCGAATACGTACATGATTATAAAAAAAGATCCAATCAAAAAACTTAACAACAATGTTAGGAATGTTTTATCAACTTAATTAAAAAAAGAATATATAGATGTGCGGATGTACAGAAAATTGTTGATTACAGATGGCTTGTTACCTAGAGCCTACGGTGTACCAAAATTGCACAAAAAAGGGTACCCACTCAGAGTTATTATTTCTTCCTTAAAAAGTCCACTATATGAGTTAGCTTGCTATCTGTACAATATTATAAAAAAATAGCGTACCAGAACACAAGCTCCATTAGGAATAGTTTTATATTAGTGAATGAATTAAAGGGCAAAATTTTAGAGCCTGATTGCACTCTAGCATCTTAAGATGTTGTGTCCTTATTCACGAACGTGCCAATAGAATATGCATATGATGCAATTTCTGACAGATGGCAGTTGATTTAGTGTAACACTTCTATTTCAAAAGAAGATTTTATTAATGCATTGAAATTAATGTTGAAGTCAACATTTTTCTCATTCAATAAGATTATATATAGACAGGTTTTTGGCACGCCGATGGGCTCGCCGTTGTCACCCATTATAGCGGATTTGGTTTTGAGGGATTTGGAAACAAAAGCCATTGGAAAATTACCCTTCTTGCTTCCTATATATGTCTGATATGTAAATGACATTTTGGTAGCAGCACTTAGGAATTATGATTAATGGACATATTAGACATTTTCAATTCTTTTCATAATAGGTTACAATTTACGTTGGAGATAAGCTCTAATAATCGAATCAATTTTCTAGATGTAACTATCATTCTTGATGACCAAACGATTTTATTTGATAAATATGAAAAGCCAACAAATACGGCTAGATATATTAGTTACCACTCGTGTTATCTAATTTCGGGAATGTAAAGAAACCGATGCTTGAAGTGAGAGAGGTATTTATTTGAACGCGAGTCACACTTCTGAAGAAAGAGAGCCAAAGCACTCGATTGCCGCTTATATATCGCGGTAGCGATTCAACGGCTTTTCAATATAGCCAATCGCAGCGAGGCACGTCTCGCACCGAATTCGGCCTGGCAAACATGCCTTCCGCTGAGTCTCACCTGGCGGACACAAACACCCGTAACCTGAGTGTCCGCGCTCGCATGAATAACATAAATATATATCGAATAATCGCTAATAGCTCGGCCATTCTGATATTAGGCCGTCCCGGCCGATTGTCTACATTACATTATACAATCCAACACATTCAAAATAAACGCACGAAAGTACAACTGATTTATAACTTTACATAAGGGCGCATCTGGTCGGGTGCCACCACGCCACTATAAGGTCGCTGCATCAACTGGAATCCATCCACGTCGGCGACAACGTACCGGTCATGATCCAATACCTTCTTCACCACATACGGCTCCTTAAATTTCGGCACAAGCTTCCTATTTATTCCCACCGCAGTTTCTACATTTTTAATTTCAACGTAATCGCCCGGCTCATATTTTCACGCCGCTTTCCGCCGCAAATTATATCGCGTAGCGCTTTGTTGCTGAGCCCTACTTATGTTGACCTCGGCGTCACGTAGAAGCCGTCCTAGGTCGCGCTCCACGCCCGCATCGAGCTGAACAAGGCCGCGCAACAAGTCGTTCAGTTTACCTCTTTGCTCAAGACCGAACAGCAAACGAGCAGGAGTCTCATCGGTTGCACGACACACCGTATTATTTAGTGAAAACTCAACGTCCCTCAGACTCTGATCCCATTTAGTCGGCGTTTCGCTTAACTTCGCCAGCATAGGCGTTATCACGCGATTAAACCGCTCGACCTGCCGGTTAGCTCTCGGAGTCCCAACAGTAACCAAGACGTGGTCGACCGCAGCCGATTTCACAAATTCTTTAAACACCTGGGACGTGAAACAAGCACCTCGGAAACCAAGCGCCCCGCCCGACTGTATGAGCGAAAATAATCGTTGAGATGTTTGATTACTTCCTCTACCGTCGATTTGGATAAAGCCTGACAAACTTGGTGAAGGCATCTATCACGACAAACAAATGTCGATATCCTCTCCCGATCCTCTCCAACGGCCCCAAATGATCGACGTGAATCGTGCCAAAAGACAAACTCTCTTTCGGGATGTTATGTAAATACCCCTCGGCCTTGCCGCGCGGCGGCGAAAACTCAACACAACGCAAACAGTTGGAAATATATTCCTTAACTTTATCTCGATCGCGCGGAAACCAATAAACCTTAGTTATATTGTTAACGACCTTGTCAATCCCCACGTGGCCTAAATCATCATAACAAGTTCTAATTACGTTGTTTTCCATAGATCGCGGCACGTAAAATAACAACTTTTTATTCCTATCCCTTTGGTACACTAATCCGTCGCGCAGTTCATAATGTTTTACATCCCTTTTTTCTAGTTCGTCCCGAATTTTTATAATCTCGTCATCTCGATCCTGGCAAATCGATAACGTACGGTCAAAACTACTGCCTTCTAACACTAATACACTGTGGCAACGACTAAGCGCGTCCACATGACCCATGCGCCTTCCCGGATGGTGGACGATCTCGCAATCATAATTTTGCAGAAAGAGAGCCCAGCGCGAGATTTGAGGGTTCACATCCTTTTTACTCAACGTGAATCTGAAACTATCGCAGTCAGTCACGACTCTGACTTTCGTCCCGCCAGATAAATATGAAATCGCTTTATAGCGTATACAATGCCGCGAGGCACTCCAACTCGAAGCTATGATACCTCGACTCGACGGACGTTGTTCGCTGGCTCCAAAACGAGATCGGCCGCCACGTCCCGTCGCTCTGTTTCTGGAGCAAAATCCCACCGAACCCGCTAACATTCGCATCGCAGTGAAGCTCCGTTTCAGCGCGGGGCGAATATATCGCCAACACCGGTCCGCCCGATAGATAATTCTTCAGCGCCTCAACCGCTGCGCTCTCCGTCGCACCAAATTTAAAAACTGCATTTTTTCTAGTTAAGTCATACAATGGCTTAGCCAATACCGAAAACCCGGGAATGAATCGCCGGAAATAGCTCGCCAAACCGACGAATCGCTGGACCTCCTTCGCGCTACGCGGGACCGGATAATTTAATACCGACTCAATGTTCTCATCGCTCGGACGAACACCATGCTGATTAATATAATAACCAAGATATCTTATTTCGGTCTGCGCGAAATAACACTTATCCAGCCGGAATTGCAATGGATATCGAGCCGACAACTCGAAAACCCCGCGCAAAATTTCGATATGCTCACTCATACTCTCTGTAGCGACCAAGATATCGTCTAAATAAAGTAGTATCCTGTTTTCTCGGATCAACGGCGCGAACACGGAGTGAATAAAGCGCTGAAACACGCGCGGCGCGTTCGATAGCCCAAACAGCATGCGCAAATATTCGAACTGCCCCAAGGGCGTCACGAATGACGTGTACTTCACTGACGACGCGTGCATCTTTACATGGTGGAACCCGTCCTTCAAATCCAAGACCGAGAAATATCTCTTGTTCTTCAGGCGATCGAGATTATCGTCAATCAATTTCGTCGGGAAATTATCTCGCACCGTAATCTTGTTTAATTCGCGGTAATCGACGCACCACCGAGAGCTTCCATCTTTCTTTTTTACTAGTACTATCGGACTCGCGTACGGAGAATCGCTGGGCCGCACCGTCCCGTCGGCCAACAACTCGTCCAAGATTTTGCGCAAAATCTCTTTGTCAGCGAATGACAGTCTCCGTGGACGCGAACTTATCGGCTGATCGCGCCTCAATGCAATAACCATCTCGAAATCGGGGAGGTGGCTCCTCTCCCGCAATCCCGCCAAATAACACGATTCGTAAGCCTCGCAAATACTTTTAGTGGTCTCCTCGCCGACGGCTGCATTAATCGCTAGCTTATCGCGCAAATTACAAAAATCACTACCGCTCTCAATCGACATCATCTCGCTGATTACATCGTCTTCCCTCGCCGCGATGTCAACAGACTCCCCGAGCGTGACCCGAATCGACGGACAGGCAATGAAGTCTCTCCCAAGGACACTAAACGACATAGTCTCGTCCGACACAGTATAAAACTTTATCTTAATACGAACGTCTTTAACTGTCACGCAACTATAAAAAATATTGATAACACTAAGCGGTGAACCATTGATTCCGAAAAATCGCTCCGCATTATCCCCGATGGGCACGCATAACTCACTCGGAACAACGCTATCCTTAATCAAATTAATCGACGACCCCGTGTCAATCATCACATCGTTGACGCGATTGGATACCCCCCACGCTCGTCCACCGCCGAGATACTCACGCTAACCATATAAGGCCCGGGAAGCAAGGGCCGCGCAACGCTCGTCAGCGCGATCTCCGTCGATTCCGTCCCTCTCGCCGCCGTCGACCGGCCCCGCTCAGGACACCCCGCCGCCAGATGCTCCGATGATCCACAAACATAGCACGCCCGTCTCGCCGGCGGCCGCCCGCACCCGGCCGCAACATGTCCCGCCTCGCTGCACCGGTAACATCGCCTCCGCTCCATCGTCAATTCCGGCCTCCCGGCGGTCCGCTCCTTTTCGCTCCCTCGACCGCTTCATCGGCCTCGCACCCGCGGACGCCCCCGATCCCTCTCTCCTCCACCTCGTTCCTCCGGCTCTTCCAGCCGCCGCTCTCTCGTCCTCTCGCTTGACTGTGACGCTCTCGAAAGCCTCCAGCAGTTCCGCCCCCGATCGGAACTTCATGAGACGCGCCTGATTCCGCAACTGCGTATTCGATATGCCCTCAATGAGATAATCGAGAAGCTCGTCCTCTGCTACCGGGACACGATTGGCCAAGATCACCTTCTCGTGATAATAATCACAAAACGGTTCGTCTCCCCTCCAGAGGCGGGCCTCGAACTTCCTCCGGAGCGTTAGTTTTCCGGGGCGCGAATCAAACATTTGCCCCATTTCTTTTAAGAGATCCTCAACACTCAGCGTCAAATGCTCCGTTCGCGAATAAAACCACGTCAACACGCGTCCTTTCAATCGAGAACCGATCAAAATTCTCGTGGCGTTCTCGTCAAGCCGATAAGTGCTCCGTAGGAGCCCGAGCTGACTCCGCCATCTTCAAAAGGTGTTGTCCTTCGCGTCAAACTCCGGCAGCAGCTCCCTGACGCCCCTAACGCCATCGCCCCCAGACGTCTCCGCCGACGCAATCGACGCGTCGCGAGTTAATTCTCTCTCCCTCAACCACAGCTCCCTCTCTCTCTCTCTCCCAAGAGCCCTCTCTCTGTTCTCAGCAACACCAATTCAGCACGCTCTATGCTCTCCAATCCGACGGGCAAAGCACTCCCGTGTACTCCCTCTCGCACTCCGGAAACTTGCTCCGTCTCATCCTCCGACGCACCAGCGCCCTGCACGCGACTTGAGCTCGGGGCGCCATTCAACTCCCCCTCGCCGTTCACCCACCGTCCTCCATACATCGGGATCGGCCTCACTCAGTCTCTGCATCAATTCAGCTTTTGTGCCCCCAGTCTGCAACTTGCTCGCAAGGCCTCCTTCAACTCCGCCACCGTTACCTCCGATGCACACTCATGCCGCACCTCCGACCGACCGATCGACACACAAATTCGGGATCCCACTTCTGAGAAACTGTTATCTAATTTCGGGAAGGTAAAGAAACCGATGCTTGAAGTGAGAGAGGTATTTATTTGAACGCCAGTCACACTCCTGAAGAAAGAGAGCCAAAGCACTCGACTGCCACTTATATATCGCGGTAGCGATTCAACGGCTTTTCAATATAGCCAATCGCAGCGAGGCACGTCTCGCACCGAATTCGGCGCGGCAAACATGTCTTCCGCTGAGTCTCACCTGGCGGACACAAACACCCGTAACCTGAGTGTCCGCGCTCGCATGAATAATATAAATATATATCGAATAATCGCTAACACTCGCAACATCCGTTATCACAAAAAATAGTATAGTTTATGGATTAGTAGCTAAGACAGTATTGTTGTCTCACCCCAATTTTCAGGAAAAAAATTTAAGAAGTGTGATTAGCACATTGTTAAATAACTGCTATTCTTTGCCTTTGATATTTGATACAATTAATAAAAGATTAAAGATGTTAACTAATAGAAAGTCAGAGAATGGAAAAAACGGTGATCAAATGTCACAAATCAACAAAAAGAATTATTTCACTATTTCATATGTGGGATCTATCTCAGAAAGTTTTCTTCCGATCATAAAAAAATACGGCTTTGATATTGCATTTATAGTTCCAAACACATTAACCAGATTTATAAAGAGAGGTAAAGATATAATAGAACCGATGTTACAAAATGATTGTGTTTATAAAATAGAATGTTTAAATTGCGATAAGACATACGKGGGACAAACRAAATGACGACTTAGTACAAGATTGAAGGAGCATATTACAGACATAAATAAAAAGAAAGGCTTACTATCGAGTATCTAATCACAGATTAGAACATAATCATGACATGAACTGGAGTGAAACAACAATATTAGATATAGAACCGTCTTTTACAAAAAGACTAGTTTCGGAGATGGTCCATATAAAAAAACAGAAGAGTGCCTTGAATAAGCAAAGTGATACGGACTTGCTTTCTGATGCGTATCTTCCAATTATTAACAACCTTTCCCCCTYCTGRCTAATCTCCCGCTCCAACCACACTGTTTGACATTTACTGTCATTTTTGTTTTTAATTGTCGGTTGGACGTAGAACTGTTTGCAACAAATATTGGACATAATACTTTAATTGTTAAAATCAGTGATAAATCTCAGTCAAAGTATGCAATTTTTATTATACAATAATCAATAGATATTATTTAAGAACATAGATATGTAATAAAACAATATTGTGTATATTAAGATCTATCATAAAAAAACACGTCAACACATTAATAATGCACATCAAGTTAATAACAATAATCATGCTCCAATGGAAGGACCTCAAGAAGGTGGAAGATGGATAATGGTAATACTAAGGACATCTGCATTCGGTTCATTTGGATTGACAATTGTAATGGACAACGGAATTTCTTTGTAAAAACCTAGATATAATTGCGTACGTGTTGAAATTATTTGACAGTTATTAATTGTTTATGTTTCATTATTTATTTTCTTCACTGAAAATGACCCAATCAGGGTCGAAAGCGCTTTGAACTTATTAGTTATGTATTAACGAATTGTCTTAAATAATTCGTAATAAAACAATTGTGAATTGCTACTGTCAACCAGCAAGGCTCGTAGTGTATTAATTAATTACGGTTGATAAATTGGGTCAAGTAATTTATAATGATGTTGATAAGTTTAGCAGTGACTATTTAATTCGGTTTTAGCAGCTCATAACATATGACGCCTTTCATAACTCACCAAATGCACAACAAAATCTTACTTCTGTGGATATTATATTTTGGATGTCAATATCGATGGTTAGTCTGAACTTATCCATAATTTTTTTACGCTAGAGTTATCATAGTAGATTTTTCATCACCAATTTGATACAAAAACTGTTTCTCTTTGATGAGAAAACAATGAAGTGCAAATGGTTAAATAACGATTTTGGGTAATTATTTAGAATATTAATCATCTTAACGTGAATCTTGAAAATATATTCATTAGACGCGTTTTTACATAAAATGAAAGAATCTGGCAGAAAGAAGTGTCACTCTGCTCTGCAAAGCGAGATATTAATCCTTAAAGTTAACGACATTTAGATTAGGAAACCTGTGACTAAATACAGCGATATAAGCAATGATTACCATTACGCTGTGTAATCAAATTTGAAAACGAAATTTTTGATATTCTATAAATTAAAATATTTAAAATATTAATTGAAAAAATTTTTCTCTTTACTAAAAATTGATAAATCTTTGTACTTAAATTGGACCATAAATAGTGTAGACCTCTACAAAAGATAAATCTTCGGTTTGCAGATTAAGGAGCACCGCGCTGATGCTGTCAAGGTCATGATTCTGAGTAACTTAGTAGGATATAGGGGCCGATTCTGGGTCAGATCCTTTCAGGGGGGTACGAGGCGGAGGGAAGGTATTCCGGGACATGACGCAACGCGGGAGGGGGTCACGACGGTGTGATGTTTATACAAACATATACAGGATGTTGACAGATTGCCGATAAATATTATAAGCAATATGACCGGCTGCTAAACGAGCGCCGATAGATATTATAAACAAACCGTCTCATGGCGGCGGCGAGCGTCCGGCTTCTTTTCAAGATGGTAAAATTACATAAACATAGGGTTGCTGATAAATATTATAAACAAAACGTGTCGCGACACGTTTTCGCGGTGAGCTTGTTTTCCTTTCAAGGAAATAAATATTTGGGGGAGGGGGGGATTTAGACGAAGAGCCGTGAGAATGGTGTCTAAGGATGTTTACATGTAGGGTATTGATAAAGCGCTGCTAAATATTATAAACAAAACATGTCGCGACGCCGCGAGCCTATCTTCCTTTCAAGGTGGTAAAATTTAGGGGAGGAGGATTTTCTAGGAAGAGCCGGCTAACGTATATTATAAATAATATTCGAATAAGAAAACATTTCTGAATTTGACTTAAAAWTATAAGACAYTTTTAAATTTTTTTATGGGCGAAGAAAAAATTWAAAAAAACCATTTAGCACATATTGAGTATTGAGTACATATTACATAAAAATGACCATCGTCTTGATATTATTATCGAATGAATAATATTTCTGAACTTGAATTAAAAATATGTTTTTAGTGGGTGAAGTAAAGATTTAAAACTATATTTA
>JANQDE010001312.1:0-19591 GCA_037157785.1 Cephalotes varians
CAAGGAGAAATAAATAAAGATCGACCGATATCGTATGCTTCTCGAACTTTAAATGATAACGAAATAAAATATGATACATATGAAAARGAAGCCTTAGCAATAATATATTGCGTCAARCACTTTCGACCATATCTGTACGGACGAAAATTCACCTTGGTTACGGATCATAAACCTTTACTCTGGTTTAAAAACGCGCAAGATGCAAACATGAGAATACTCCGCTGAAGATTAAAATTAGCGGAATACGAATACGACGTGGTATATAAAACAGGTAAAACTAATGTAAATGCCGATGCTCTCTCCAGAAATTCAGTGAACTTTGAAGAAGCAGCACTGTAATATTATCAAACCCAATAAACGACTGAATCCTAATGATCCGAAAGATGCAGAAATAATTTCTAAAATGTTGGAAGAGTCTGACGAAGATGAAGAAGACGAGAATTTCGAACTATACGTTTCGGACGATGAAAAATTGGCGAAACATCACCAGACGACGATCTACCTAATGAAAATTTGGATTCAATACCATTCACGCAAGAAGAACTGTGTGAACCACCGAAACTACAAAATACAGAAAAAGCACTAATTCATGATCTTCCCAAATACGATAGAATTCAAACTCGAAGCCAAACGAGAAATAAAAATACTCATCAAAAAACATCACTCGATARACYGYAAGAATATGCAGACAAAATCGAAGAAATGGAAGATAGAAATGATCCACCAAATAAATAAAGTGATATCGAAGACGACAAAAGCATCGATAGCGAAGAAGATTTAAATATCAAAAATAACGAAAATCAAATGTCGCTAATGAAACCTACTGTTACCGATATCCAAACATTTAAAAGTAACATAATCGAATCCCGCGATTTATTGTTTTTACGCAAAGATAATATTGCATATTTTGTCGATGTTAATGGGAAACCATTAGATTCCGGTTCACAAAAATTATTTGAACGAAACGAGATTCCGAACTTAGGTTCTCTTAACCTAGGAGAAGCAAGGGCCATAAAATACAACCATACTACTACCAAATACTATCATATAATCTTGCCCATCAGCGAAGAACAAAGGGAAGGCCCAACAATGATCATGAATCAAATTGCTACAGCGATAAAAGATTTACAAAATACCGTCGACGAACTGAATTTAGAGACATTCAGTATTGGAAAAACAGATTTCGTAAATAATGTACCATGGAGCAATATTAAATCTTTATTACAATTAGCTTTTATTGACTCAACAACCAAGTTAATTATATGCAACGGATTGATTAAATATCCACCTAAAGATCTCCGTTCCACCATAATTGGCGAAATACATTGTTCGCCTACAGGAGGACATCGAGGCGTTACAAAAATACCACAGAATAAAAAATAATTATTATTGGGAGAACTTGAAATCCGACGTTCAACGATATATACAGCAATGCTTACAATGTCAGTTGAAAAAACTAGTACGAGTAAAAACCAAGCAACCTATGGTAATAACTGACACACCTCTTTTGAGAAGGTAGCCATGAATATCATCGGACCCTTGCCTAAAACCGAAAGAGGCAACGAATACATTCTAACGTTACAAGATCAATTAACAAAATTTTGCATGGACGTACCCTTGCCGGATCAAACTTCCGAAACAATAGCCGAAGCCTTTGTAGACAGATTTATTTGCGTGTTAGGAGCACCTAAAGCAATATTAACGGATCAAGGAAGAAATTTTATTAGCGATCTAATGAAGAAAGTTGCAAAAATATTTAGAATAAATTTCGTACAACCGCTTTTCACCCGCAATCGAATGGATCGTTGGAAAGATCGCATCACRCACTAGGAGAATATTTAAAACARTAYGCAARCGAYCAAAAACAATGGGATAAATGGATCAGCCTCGCAATATTCAATTATAATACTAGCGTACATGAAGCAACAAAACACACTCCATATGAATTGGTCTTCGGAAAAATAGCAAGAATCCCATCGAATAAACTTTTAGCTCCAGAAGATAAATTGGCTAGTTACGATGACTACTTAATAAATCTTGTCACACAACTTCACGCTATACAGACAAATGCACGAAAAAATGTTGTTGAAGCTAAATTCAAATCGAAGAAATACTATGACAAGAAAATTAATCCTCAAACTTTTAAACCTGGAGATCAAGTATTTTTATTAAAGGGGCCAAAACCTGGCAAATTTGGAGACCAATACACAGGACCTCACGAAGTTTTGGAAATACTGAATAGAAACAATGTAAGGAAAATCAAGAAGAACAGCCGAATCGTACATCCTAATCGATTACGAATTTCTCATATCAAACCAGCTTCAAATTAAAAAAGAAAAATATCACCTTTTCTTGAAACACATGCTACGTCATGTAGACAACCAATTTTATCGCATGCTACGTCATGCAAGAGCAAGAAATTATATCTCACTCTCTTCTAAAAATGGAAATCAAATGCATCAATACGAGCCATGGATCTTTAAAATCGAAGACGACGATGGGAAATTTGAACGAGATATGCCCAGCACATCGATGAAAAGACAGGAGCATTATCCGGAATGTTAAGTTAAATAAATCGCATAAATATAATAATAATAAACATAAGTTATGTATGTTAAAATTCTAGAATTAATAAGTTAGATAAGAATATTAAGCGTATAAGAATTAGATAACATCTTACAAAAAAACGGAGTTAAAACTAGTATTTTGTATATTCATACATATATACATGTAATTTTTTTTCATTACTATGCATAGGTTAATGCATAGTTATAATTTTAGCATAAGTTATTACCCATATACAGCATATGTTATTATATTAATACCCGTATATTATTATATGTTATTGTAAAGCAAACTTCTTTCTTTTATGATTACTTAATTATACACTATTATAAATATATATATATATATATATGTATATATATATATATATATATATGTACGTATAGTTCTCTATATGACATCGTCACCCATGTTAATCTCCAACGCGTTTCTTATTAATCATACTTCAATCAAAAGTCGCATGCACTGGCTTTCCTTTCTTTTATATAAATTAAATAAAAAGAAAGAACAAAGAATAAATTACCTGATTGTCGAAGCCGACCGAACTGAGTTCCGGCGTACCGCCACTTTCCTTAGAACCTCTGAACGCGAGTAATAAATCCTCGTAAATTAGAGATAGCGCCTAGAACGCTTCAGTGTGTTGCTCCATTCGAGGAATTCCTCTATTTTCTTCGATGGGCACAGCTTCGCCGTCTCTGTCACGCCAGAATATCGGCCGAACAAATCTAACCTTACACTTGCTATTCCCTTTAACTTATTCTATAACAATCCCAGCGAGATGTAAAATAAAAATAAAAGAAGTGACTAATATTAGAACTTCATAAACCGATGCAAGGGCTGCATTGGAGAACATTAGCATGCCTGCAAGGCACAAGCAAACTGAAAATAAACCCAGCGGCCGCCGGTCGCCAAGTAAATGAAACTCAGTCAAAAGAAAAGGGGGATACAAAAAAAAACAAACGAATTGTGCCTGACGACATTCACGTGAATATCAACCTTGTCTGTACGCTCAAAAATATGATTATTTTCATTGAAAGAGAGAAAAGATAGCCACGAGATAAAAATAAACAACTCGCTTATGCTAAGAAAATTCTTAAATAATATGTACGTATATATATAAATATATATATATACATGTACTCCACACATAAATATATATACATATATATACGCATACATCCAAGAAAAATCACTTGCGACAAATCAATTATATCCATTACCTAATACATTAAACACGTATCCTAATACATAATTCTTCTCATATTTTGCGAATAAGAAGATATGTAAAGATATGTAAAAAGAAAGAACCAAGGAAGGGGTTTTGATGGTCACCTTTTTCCTTCCTCTTTCTTTAAGAGACATTCACTGAGCGAAAACTCAAGAGTAAACCTTTAAAAAAAAAAAAAGAAAAGGAAAAAAACTAGTGACTAAATTGTCGATCACCGAAAAGAGGAAATCGTTTCTTAATACCTTTTATTCTGCAAATGTTGTACTTATACACCCCCCAACATTTGTCTAAGGCGGGGGGGGGGGGGAGTGTTATGTCCTGAGGACTCCACGATTTCCTCCTTTCAAGGACGGTTCATAAGATAAGCTATTAGAATAAGAAACTCGAGCGTTAACGGTTATCTATCGACAAGCGGGCAATAAGCCCAATAGAGTTTTCCTTTTATTTTCGGTATGTGTCGGTTATCTCACATGCATATGCCAAGCGGAACCTTCCAGAGGAAATTCAGATAAACAAAACTAAATAAGAGCACGATTTTGGTCTCGTTTGATCCACACGTAAATCAAACTGGCACCAAGACGTGCCGGGGACACTGAACATACAGGAATAACAATAAAATAATATCTAAATGAGACGAAAAACATTTTTCGAGCCAAATCGAACATTAATATGGGACGGTGAAATCGTGTCAACAAATGCAGGAAGGACGAATGCATAAACCTTTATTGGACCCAATAATTTCCAACCCCAAGAGACAATAGAAACATGCTCTATCTATTTTTTTGAGCATGTGCATTCGTGTTTCCTGTAACCTCTAATAAAAGAGAAATCGCCGACAAACAAAAATAGATAACGCAAATAATTATTCTTTGGAAAGTACCGTGAGACTCATCTTGTCCTCTCTTCAGGAAACGGGGCGGGCAAGTGAAGATCCGAACTTGCCAATAGATAATCGTAGAAAAATCATACTGCCCTACAAGCAGTAATGAAACACCAATAAACAAGCGTATGATAGGATTTACATTGCGGATAGAGACGAACTAATGTGAGAAGCTCCAACTAAATTTGGGAAAATCTAAAAATTTAATCACGAAGGAAGGGTATCCCACCAACCAAAACCTTGGAAACAACTTAACTCATCCCACAAGAAATCCATCCTAGAAGACTCCTATATAAACCACGACATTTTGAGTTCTCGCTCTCTATTCTTCGTCGACTCTCAATTTTCGTCGGCAGTCAACGCAGTCAACTCACGATTTAACTAGTTAGTTATTATTCAGTGCAAGTGAATCACCCAGCAGCTCCCGACGTCCAGCCGTCACCAAGCAGTAAGTTGCAATATCATATATATATATATATCTTTATATATCAAATCGGTCCGCGAAATATCCCCGGACTTTCCAACGGCTTTTGCTCTTAAAATTTCTCACCCAAGTATGTGAATTATTCCCCTCATCACTCCTTCTATTAATGCTTTTTATTTACCCAATCAAAGACGTCAACCTATACGGTGGATTGCATATTCTTTTTATCTACCCAACCATAGACGTCAACCTACACGGTGGATTCTTTATCCTTTTCTATCCACCTAGTCCATTTCTCTCCCTTTTGTTAATATCCATTAGAATGTTCGAGCAAAACACTTCCCGAAATTAAATAACCTTTTATTTCGATTTTATAAGTCCTTCAGAAAAGTAAATCTCAACAAAATGCAACCAAGTTCGATTACCTCCAACAATGTTTCTTTAAATATTAGTAAATYGACGGAATCGACAGAACAGGCCAGCCCTATATGTTTATTAAAATGAATTGGAATATTCAGAGATGAATTATCATTAAATGAATCACATTTCAGTTTTTCTTCCCCATTCTCCTATCTTTTATAATTTGAATGCCATTTTTTTGAAATTCTTTCCTCCTTCCTCAATTACCTTCTCAAAGATAATCGACAGCCTATAAATGAATACAAGTATATATAAATATTTTTTCACCTTACTTCGCTTTGCCCGTACTCGTTCACACATTCACACATAAATACGATTGTAAAAAGTGCCTGACACTCCAACAATGTATTGCGGTTACACAATAAGTATTTATATTTTTATATTTAATGTTTTACAATAAATTTTAAACGTTAGCGAAAGTCATTCTCGCTTTTAGTAACTAAACCTAACGACCTCGCCTTTCATTTCTTTACACTCGAAGATCGCAGGTGGTCCAGTCCCGAGTTAAAAGGATTAAGTTCCTTGACTCGAATTAGGACCGACGATCGCACTGCTCGCGAAAAAAGGTGTTATAGCGTCCTTTCGGGACGTTGACCCATATTCCAGAGCCATAAAAATGCGTTCGACTCGCAGCACGCGCCTCTGTGCGTATACCTGCGAGACAGTTACTGCATACGTCCTTCCATACCTCCTCCTTCTCTTTCCTTCCAATTTACACAAACAAAACCTTCGGGGTTTGGACGTAATAATATATATATATATATATATATATATATATATACAGGGTGTCAGGGACTACCCGCCTTTACCCTTGTGTGCAGGTAGAGGACGTTAAACTGAGTAGTAAAGTCCTCTATCATTTTGCAAATTCCGTAATAATTAACGAGATATTAATTTTTGAAGATTGCCGAAAAGAGACATGTTCGGCCGGCCCATCGGCAAATGCAAGCGCTTGGCGAGATACGCNCAAGCGCTTGCATTTGCCGATGGGCCGGCCGAACATGCCTCTTTTCGGCAATCTTCAAAAATTAATATCTCATTAATTATTACGAAATTTGCAAAATGGTAGAGGACTTTTCTACTCAGTTTAACGTCCTCTACCTGCACACAAGGGTAAAGGCGGGTAGTCCCTGACACCCTGTATATATGTATATATGTCCAGGGGCAGTTTTCACTACATTTTCATATATAATCTGGCAGTTTTCGTGATAGTTGGCAGTTTCCACTACCGTCGTGAAAAACATTGCGGTACTAAAGTGGCTTTGACGATTGTCGTCAAATCTACCATTATATCTTACTGCATTATGAATCTTATTATGCATGTATATTTAAATCATGGCGATTTAAAAACAACTTTGACGACTGTCGTCAAATCTACTATTATATCTTACTACATTATGAACCTTATTATGCATGAACATTTAAATCATGGCGATTTAAAGGTAGCTTTGACTATCGTCAAATCTACTATTAATCGTTATAACATCACAAATTTTATGCGTATATATATTTACATATATTCATGGCGATGTAAAGACAGCTTTGACAACTGTTGTCGAATCTACAATTACATCGCTCTAACATCGCAAATGTTATGCATATATATTTACATATATTTAGAATACATATAATGAAACTGTTCAGAATTAATTCCAATCGGAATTTTCTTCTATGACTTTCCTAGAAGAGATAATAGAAATCAAGAAAAGAGCTAAACAATTTTGATCAAAATCTATTCCGAACATAACATGTATCTAGTTATTTTATTATTTTATTTTTATTATTAAATGTTCAATAATGATGAAGATGATATTGTTATTTTTGTTATCATTTAGTAGAACATGACATTTGATAAATATTATTTAAAGATTTAATGATATTATTAAGCAATTGCGCATCTAGATGCATCCATAATCGAATATTCCTCATTCATGACCGTGATTGGACAATTTTTTATGACTTAGGCCATATGTCCCATGGCGCGGAAAGCCACAGAGAAACGGAATGCGCAAACCAATCACAGTGATAAAACAAAAAGAAGCGTTTGTCAAAGCGTTCTTTACGTTCTTTTGCTGTGATTTGTTCGCGTGTGTCGTTTTACTGTGGATTTTCGCATCATAGAACATCGGCCTCAAGGCCGGTAAGAAATTAACCAAAATTACCGACAAATGTGAGGAGAATAATCAACTATGATTGGTCAGTTTCTTACAACTTTCAACTCTCAACCTTCAACTCTATGAAATAAAAGATTTTGATTGGTTGATTTTCTTATGTTTTATGTCTTATGCGTTATATAATGCGTAGTCTACAATGAGCAATAGCAGTAGTGGATAACGCTGTAAGAGTAAGAAATTGACCAGTCACAGTTAACTATTCTTCTTACATTCAAAAGCAAATTGGCCCATAACAGTTGTGACGTCTGAACGTCAGAAAAAGAATAAAAAAAAAAATTTTTTTTATCATAATCTAATTAATTAGTAACATTTGTACTACGTTAATCCTCTAATATTAAAATTTAATTTTTTTTTTAATTTTTATTCTTCATTTATCATTAGTTCTAGTACATACGTACATATACCAGTATAAATTACAATAAAAAAAAAATATAAGAAAAGAGAATAATCTCATGAAGTTAGAAAATAAAGGCGTTAAAACTAAGGGCAAAAATAAATAAAAGAACGCACAAGCAATGCTCATATTTACTAATTACGATTATTACGAATAGTATTTAATTTAAGTTAAACTAATTCAATACGATATTGCAATTGTCAGATAAAAACATTCAAGTAAAAAAAAGAGGAAAGAAATCGTTATTAATCATTAACTATTGATTTATTATCAACATATCATTGCCAAATGATATTATAATAATGTTAAAATAAGATTTGCCTATGTCGAAATATCGTATTCATTGAAGTAAACGAGATCCTTTTTGATAATCATGCTAGCTATTTGACAATTCGTAACGTCAAGAAACCGTTTATGTTAATATCGATGTCGCATCCGCTTGACTCAAGCAGACGAAATCGATAGCTGATGCGTCGTTCTCTGAAACCGATAGCCGGTGCTGCTTGTTCTCGACACCACCTGCAAATAAATTCACCGCTGATAACACTCTTATATAACAATCTTATATAATAATAAGTTTATTGTTCTCCTTAGGGTTACAATCTGTACACATACAATTTTAACAACGTCCGCTCTTATATACTACTACAACTGCCGCAACTCGCGCGCCGCTACCTCGCACTTCACGCTGCCCTTTTCCATCTATTCCTATATATAATATCTCGGGCACGGACGGCGCCGCTTCCGCTTCCCACGGAGCACACCCCCTCCGTGTCCGAGCCCACGCACACACGTAAATCGCTGGTGGACTCCCGTTTCCTCTTGCTTTTTAAGCTATTTAACTTTCCTGATAACACGTTCCCTTCTCTCCCTCTACCCTCCATGTATTCTCTTCATTCACACCTCACTCTCTCCCATTCCTCTCCTTTCTCTCTCCACTTCTCTCATCCACTCCTCACCTTCCCCCTTTTCTCCCAAAACCTATTCTACTTCCTCCTACCAACTTCCTTTCTCCCCCTCTCTCGCCATGTCCTACATCTTTCCCATACATGCTCCCAGGATTCCCTCTCCCTCCCACATAATCTACATATCTTCTTCTCTTCCTCTTCCCAATAGTTCCCCTCCTTCATCTCACATCCCAATCTAAATCTCGCAACCCTTCTCCATTTATTCTCCCCCCAACTTTTCTTTAATCTCTTAGGCACTATGCGCCACTATAGTGGCTTTCGCGGATGTTAACAATAAATTGTTAAAGTTAAAATGCGTGTATCATATCTTTAAGAAAAATTATAATTTAATCATCAAACACTTCATTCCAATGTACTCGTGTAAAGAACAGCATTATCCGTCACACATTGCAGTGCCGTATCATTTACACGTAATTCGCGTTGAACTCTGCCGTACAGAGAAACAGCCCCGTGCAAAATTCAGCCGTGCCTAAGAGGTTAAATAACCCGGAATCCCTATCTCCTTAACTACCTTATACCACCTGTTATAACTCGAGTCCTCGATCCTCTCYCATCTCTCTCTTCTTTGCCTCTCTTTTTCCCTCTCCTCCGTTTCCCAGAACCCATCAATTCCCTGTCCCCTTTTCTCCTCTACCTCTCATATTGACGCGCCCCTCTCCTCCCAAAACCTCTCTCTCTCCTTTTCCCAGTCCGAATTCTTCCTTCCTCCTCTCTCCCTTTCCCTCAATTCTTCCCAACATTTCCTGGCATTATCCCTCCCCTTCCTTCCTCCAGCCTTCTTTCAAAGTTCCACGCCCTTCTTCCCATTCTTCCTCTTAGCTTCTCCCTCTGCAGCTCTTTCCTCACCAAATACCATGGTGTTTTACCATCCACTCCCAGAACTCACCTTAAATATTTCTCTTCCAGTTTCTCCATCTTTTCCCTCTCTTTCCACCCCCAAATCTCTACTCCGTATCCCATTACTGTCCATACTAATCTGTCAAATAACCATAATCTTCTTCTCTAGTCTTTCCCAAATCTCCTTTTTCCTATCCCCCACATCTGCCCCATTATCGCCGCTGCCTTTTCACTCTCTCCCTTACCTGCGCCTCCTGCCCTCCGTTCCTTTGTAATGTATATCCCAAGTACGTGTACTGTTTCACCTTCTCCAACTTTTCCCCCCTCCACCTCCAATCCCTCTTCCTCATTCTCTCTCCCCCCTTCCTGAACCTCATCTCTTTGATTTTCCTCACGTTCACGTCTAGCTTTTTCCCCTCCAAATAATCCTCTAATCTTTCTATCATACTCCTCATACCCTCTTCGTCTTCCGCCATCAGCACCATGTCATCTGCATATAGCAGTGAAAAAACCCTCTCTTCACCTAGTTTTACCCTTCCCACTTTACCCTTCCCAACTTCTCCAGGTCCGCCAATACTAAGTTGAATAGCAGTGGACTAAGTGGGCATCCCTGTCTAACTCCTCTCGCAGTCCAAAAACTATCCCTCAACTCCCCCTCTCTTACCCTATTTCTCGTTTCCCTCATGACCTCCTCCACTCTACTCACCAACCCTTCCCTTATCCCCCTTTCCCACATCGCCTCTATCAGAACCCCTCTATCCACCGAGTCAAAGGCCGCCTTTAAATCCACGAACAACGATACGAACAGACTTTTCCTCTCTACCAGTTATTTATTAATTAAATAATTTAACGTAAATACGTTGTCCATTGTCCCCATATCCTTCCTAAACCCCGCCTGGTTTGCTGGCATAATCCTCCTTACCTCCACCTCTTCCCTTATCCTCTCCGCTAGCATCGTCACATAAATCTTATACGCCGACGTCATCAATGTTACCCCCCTATAATCTTCCACCTTCTCCTCCTCTTCTCTCTTTACTTAACGGGATTATTATTCCCTCCTTCCACATTTCCGGCCATCCCTCTCCTCTCCGCACTCTATTACAAAATTCCCTTATCCAATCCTCCAATTCTCCCCCCCCCCCCCGAATACTTCCACACCTCATTGGGATCCCGTCCACCCCCATCGCCTTCCCCGTCTTCAAGCCCTCGTTCTCTTTACTACTTCCCTAACTCCTCCTTCTCTATTAATTCATCTTCTCCTCTCCCCTCCCCTCTTATTACTCTGTCTTCCCTGCCTCCTATTAACCTCAAGAAATACTCCCTCCATTCCTCTTTTCGTATATTTGCATTAATTTCCTTCTTTCTTTTCCTTTCTCTATTCACTATCTCCCATACCTCCCCTTCTCTCTTCACCTCCTTTACTTGCCATTCCCATCTCTCATTCTCCTCTTTCTTTTTCCTTTCACACAGCTCCTTGTATTCCTGTTTCCTCTTCCTATACTCTTCTCTTTCTCCTCCGCCTCCTCTCCATTTCCTAAGTTCCTTCCTCACCTCCTTCTTTCTCTCTCTACACTCCTCGTCCCACCACCCTATCTTTTTCCTCCCTTCTCCCCGTCTCTCCATTTCTACCTCCTTCAACGCTTCTCTCACTATACCCTCCACCTTTTCCCACTTTTCCCCTCCCTTTTCCTTCTTCCTTAGATCTTTTCCTACCTTCCCTCTAAATGCCTCTCTTCCCTCCCTATCCCAAATCCCCTTCCATACTTTTTCCCTCTCTTTTCTTCTACCATCTCTTCTCCCTCTCTCCCCTTCTATCCACACTTTTAACGGGTGATGATTTGAGTCAATCCTGTCTCCTGCTTTCATTCTCCTTATCTTCTCTCGAGTCACCTCCTTCCCTATAACATAATCAATTACCGTGCTTCCCACTCCTCCTGTAAACGTGAATTCTCCCTCTTCGTCCCCTCTCGTACATCCATTGAGAATCCCCCATCCCTTATTTTCCAGGAACTCCATTAATATTTTGCCCTCCTTATTTGCCTTTCTATCCTTGGATTTCCTTACTCTTCCCTCTCCCTCTCTCTCTTCCCACTCTGTTCCCACCCCTTCTCCCTCTTTTCCCATCCTTGCGTTAAAGCCTCCTCTCATCAGTACTCTTCTATCCTCATTCTTCTCTTCCATCCATTTTTCAAGCTCCTGTAACGGTTCCTGTATATTCCCTCCTATATACACTCCTATAATTCTCCACCGCTCTTTCCCCATTCTTACATTCCCTATCATTATCTCCTCCTTTCTTCTTTCAATCCTCATCCCTTCCTCCATCAATCCCTTCCACCATCTTCCTTTATCCCTATCAGCATTCCTCCTTTTGCTCTCTCTTTTCTCTTCTCCTTTCTTGCCCATTCTTTCTCCCATACATATCTCTTTGGCAGTTTCCCTTTTACACTCTCCCAACCCTTCTCCTCCATCCATGTTTCTGACAGGCACCTCCCACCCCTCTAACTCTTTCCAAAACTACCCTATCCTTGCCTCTCAGATCAGCCACATTCCAAAAAAGCACCTTCCATACCCCTCCTCCCTCTCCATCTCCCCCCCAGCTTCTTTTCTTCCCCTCCCCTTATCTTACCCTCTCTCTCTCCCCTCCAATTGCTTCCCCCTGTTCCCTTTCTTTTTCCTTTCCTCTGCTGTCTCTCAACACCTCCACCTTCTCATCCCATCTCCATCATTGTTCTCCTATTTTTATCCTTCCATATTCAATCCGCACCTGTTTCCCCCTTCTCTCTTCTCTTCTTGCTATCTCCTTTAACTTCCACCTCATTTTCCTCTCTTCCCATGTTCAGTCCTCCGTACCTTTTCCTTCCTCCCCCTCAGAAGTCTCCTTCTCTCTAAAATCTCATTTCTTATCTTTTCCGCCCTAAGCTTTACTAGCACTATCTCCCTACTTTCCTCCTCCCCCTTTACCTACTCTCCAGATTTCTTCTATCTCCATCTTCACCCCCATTGCTCCTAATACTTCTTCCACCGCTTCCCTCCTCTTTTCTTTCCTTATTTCCAACTCTCTAATCACAACATTTCTCTTTCTCTCATCTCTTTCCTTCATCTCCAGCTTCCTCTCCATCCTCATTTCCATCCCCCCGCTCCTTTTCCTTCCCCGTTATCTACCTCACTTTCCCTCCCTTCCCCTCTCCCTTCGCCTCCACTTTCTTCTCCAACTCCCTAATACATTTCTTTAATTCTTCCTTTTCCTCCTTCCAATTCATCTCCTTCTCCCTCATGTCTCTTCTCAAGGCCTCCATTTCCTCCCTCATCCACCCTCCCTGCTTTCTTTCAGTTCCTCCCTCATTTGTTTAAACTCTTCCCTCCATCTTCTCATACCTCTTATCTCCTCCATTATCTCCCCTTTCCACGTCTTCATCAACTCCTCTATCCCTCCCGCTCCCATCTCCTCCCTTTTTTCCGGCGAACGTTGTGTTATCCTACTCTTCTTGAAAATCTCCTCCATCATTTTCCTACTCCCCTCTCCTGACTCCTTCCTTTTCCTCTTTGACATTTCCTCTAAACCTCCTAAACTCATCGCTCTCTCTCTTTCCATTCCTTTCACCTATCTGCAACGCAAAACGTAGCCACCCTTTGTCCCTACTACCTATATAAAGACGGGCGAAGCTCTAGCAGATTTTTTCTTTTCAGTGTATTCAAATGATACCATTCATTCTGACGGTTCTTTTTTCGATACAGTTCATTGAGAGCATTTTTCAACCAGTTTTCATAGATTTTTCGCTAGTCAATAAGATTCACAAGTTCAGTCAGATTCACAACCAGTGTTAAAAACATCGCCTTCTGCTTGAGCTTCACCTTCTTTGCGTCCCACGGCAACTAGCGACATCACTGATTGACAGAAACCGCAAATATTCAAATTTAAGGGCGAATGATTCATAATCTCCTCCTAGAACCGTCTGTAAAAGTAAGTTTTTCTTTTGTTTATAATTTTGTCAATTCTCTACGTCTACAAACTTTTTAAATTTAGTAATAAGACATTTCGACTAAACTATTGTAAACAACAATTACCTTTAAAAAATGAGTTTAATACAATAAACTATATATGTCTAAATAAATATATTTCGTAAGACTATTTCTTTTCTTTTTGAATAATATTTCGTCTGGGAATTTAATGATAAGCGTTCATAAATGAAAATAACATTATATTCTACCCCTTTTTTACAATTCTATTGAGCAAGAGATCATCTGCATGTTGCATTCAAATCCTCGATCACAGAAATTTAAACGCATTCCGCTTCAAATATTCTTGCGATTCCTTCCTTACATATTTTTAAGTGTTATTCACTTCAAGAAATCAAATCCTCCGCGATCGCAGAAATTAAAGCGCATTCCGCTTCAAATATTCTTCCGATTCCTTCCTTACATATTCTTAAGCGTTATTCGCTTCAAGAATTCAAATCCTCTTCGATCGCAGAAACTTAAGCGCATTCCGCTTCAAATATTCTTGCGATTCCTTTAATTTCATCCTTACATATTCTTAAGCGCTATTCGCTTCAAGAATTCAAATTCTCTTCGATCGCAGAAATTTAAGCGCATTCCGCTTCAAATATTTTTGCGATTCCTTTAATATCATCCCTACATATTCTTAAGCGTTATTCGCTTCAAGAATCACATCCAAATGCTCTGAGACTTTCTCAAAATCCATTTCTTGAGCGCATCTCGCTTTAAGAATAGACTCATTCCAATCGCAAGAATTTAAGCGCACTCCGCTTCAAATATTCAGCGATTTTACCTTAATAAAGCTTGAGCTTAAAACAGCTATAAGTTCTCCTTTATATCTTCTTAAGCGCCTCTTCGCTTCAAATAGCTCATAATTGCTGAGCGCATATTCGTTCCAGTAATAATCCTTCTATCCTTAGATGGTCTGGCGCAATAAGCATAGAGCAGGTCGTAGAAAACGTGAGCGCATCGCCGCCTTGCAGAGACAGCCTAAAATTACAGCAGTGGTATCAGGCCAATTCATCTCCGAACACGCGAAGCAACAATTACAAAGGGCTGCGTGGCGAGCACGACACGCAAATCTTTCTAACGAACAGAACATCGAAACCATAGATTTAACCCAGGAAACAGAGGAGAACCTAAACCTCGACAATACAGAACAAGTAGAATCCACGCCAACTGTATATACTACTACAATCACAAAATTATTCACTAGAATAGAGCAGCATTTATTAATAATAGGATATATAAAACAAACCTTAACCAACAACTAATCTAAAATACGCATTTAGATAAACATATATACATTTATCTATACATACTGACTTATTCTAGACATAAAATTCAAGGAAACTTACAAATATATACATATTTAACATAACGAATAAATTTACTTTCACTTATAATTTGTTGAGATTATTAGTATTTTCTTCAACTTCCTCTGAACCCTTCCGTTAAAACTGACAGCTCTCGCCATCCCTGAATAAAGCTGGCCTTAGTAGATTGACCCAAAAATAAAGGAGAACAACTCTTGCCAAAGCAGCTGAGGCGCGGCAGGATGAGAAACACTCCGGTAGAAACCTGTGACAAAAGTTTGTCCAAAATTTCTCATCCGGACGTGACACAGTAAAGAACGTAATGCAATTCTCAACTGTGATTGGCTTATTATTTACATCTTATTGCCTTACATTTTTGTATGTGCTATTAGGTTTGTTCACGTCGCAATGCTCCAACGTGCACCTACTTGCTCCAACACGTTCCATTCTATAATATATGTTACATAATATTATAGACTGGAACACGTTGGAGCGAGTAAGAGCATGTTGGGGCAGGAGATGTGAATAAATCTATAGTGAGCAATTGTGGTACTGAATGCACCCAATGATCTAATTTACATCGGGCACTTTATATGCGCACTAACTAGTAACTTTCTATTAAATTATTTTGATTTCGGCGATGCGTGTAAACGTATACGTGATATACGTATTTAATTAATCATTTCTATGCATACCGGTACCAGTTTAGTACACCATTCTTTAAATGCATTGTCGAAATTAAGTTAATAGAAAATTACTAGTACGCGTATCAAGTGCTCGGTATAAACTAAATGGAAGCATCCCGTTTGCCCACGTTGCGATTGACCACAACCACTCACGGCAGCCTAAAGACTATCCACTGTTCAAGCGCTGTGAGTGGTTGGTGGGCAATTTCAACGTGATTAAACGGGCGCCACTCTATAAAATTCAAATTCGGAAAAAACAGAACGGTGGTTTTTTCGACGTCTTTTATCTTTCACTTAGCAATCACGGTCGAAAATGGTGAAGATCTCGTACGGTAAGATATAATTCCGATTCGCTAATAACAAAGCATTATAAGAGTCATTCTTGATGAAAGTATATTACATTGATTAATCATTTAGCTTCATAATATTTAATATCATGCTTTTAACTTTAGATATTGATAATTCTATCTATTACTGAATAATTGAAAGTACTGAACCACAAGTGAACTTGGTATTACACAGTAGAGAACATTGAAATGCAATACCTATATAATTTGGAAGAACTTTTGGATTAAGATTATATATAAGATGATACTCAACCTTTATTTTGGGGAACTTATTGAAGGCTGGAAAACACAAGTAATAATACTACAAAAAGTAATAATAAAGAATGTAATTTCTTATATTAACTTATATTAACTTTAGAAGGTTATAATTAAAATGATCCTTGCAATTGCCTTGTTTCTTTTGTTAAACACATGTTTATTAAAAGAGGTAAGTTCCAACAATCGGTTATCCTTTCATATAATAATATTTACAATAAAACCTAAAATTAAAGCATAAATACTTTTTTCTAGGAGAAATATTTTATCTATACTATTATTATTACATTATGAAATAGTGAAATCCTGAACGATTGTCAATTTTTACGTTCTTTACATTTTTATATGAATGTATTCTTCCAAATTCAATTAACACAACTTATGAACAGACTGATAAGAATACTGTTCCTGTTGATTTGATGATGAAAATGTTTATTTTAATATATGATAGTGGTCGTTGTACGTACGAAAAAAAAGATAAAGAATAAAAGAAACATGAAAAAGTATCCCATTATTGCAGCTCATAGTAAGTATGATGTATGTAGCACTTCTATTCGTAAAAACTGTGCATGTAATTCTTCTGCAAACTTTTTAACAATAGATAAGATGCTACCGCTAGAGAGATAATTTAGCATGAACAATTACATAGCAATAGGTAGATTAATACAGTATATTTTATTTGTTTAAATTACAGGAAATAAATTTATCTTACAAGAAATTGCAGATAATTTAAATAAGGAAATACCAATGTTACAAGTATCAAATTTATCATCCTCAAGTAATTAAGTGATTAACATTTTTAATACATAAATAATGCTCTAAATTATATTCATCCACTCTTAAACAAGGCATAAGTTAAGGTTATAATAAATATATTGAAGTTTACTATTGCCACTTTTTTGCAATGCCGATTGATTCCCACATGTTTAAAAAAAAAACTTAAATTTTCTTATTAATTTTAATAAATATTATTTCTTAGATTTTTCGTCATCTGTTAATACAGATGATACATTAAACACAAATACATCAATTGTGAATGTTAATATTGATAATGATATCTGTATATCAAAGAATTCATGTAATATTGAACAGTGTGATATATCTGATAAACCTATTTCTAATTCGACACCTTGTGATACAAATATCAGTGAGATAATTAAAGATCTCACAAATGTATATGGAGATGTTCTTGTAGATAAAAGCAGAAATTTATTGTTTCACAATAATAACGTTATAAATGGTAAGCCTTTCGTATAAGTACGTTTAATAATACATGCAGTACACAGCAAATATATTTGCAGTAAGAATTCTACTTTATTTTCATAAATATTGCTTTCCGGATTTGTCGCTAGATGTTACTACCAATACTACAATGGATGTTAGTATGGTTAACGTAAACGGTAATATTTCATTGAAGATGATATCCCAGTATCATCAAGTACGTATTCCCATAATATCGCGCAATGTGATGTACTTGATAAATTTATTTTTAATTCGACACTTTGTGATATCAGTGCCAATAATGATATTAGAAATTCTGTGAATTTAAATAAAAATTCTTTTATTATCGATAAAAGTAATGAATTTTATCACAATAGCAACAACGTGATGAATGATTAGTTTCCAATATACTGAAATTCGTAATCGAAAAGGAAGTGATCGTGTCTTAAATAATTCGAAAAAATAAAATAAATTGTTTTGCATAATTACTAAATTTTATTTTGCAGATTTAATAACTAATGATAACAATGATACATT
The DNA here is from genome assembly GCA_037157785.1 of Cephalotes varians. Lineage (NCBI taxonomy): Eukaryota > Metazoa > Arthropoda > Insecta > Hymenoptera > Formicidae > Cephalotes > Cephalotes varians. The sequence continues at coordinate 18,249 of JANQDE010001312.1, forward strand.
TTATGTAAATGTGTCAAATGTGAATCTTGTTGAAGATTTGTGGACAATAACTAATTCCTATAAGTAGGAGAAAACAATACACTACATAATAAACTTGATAATTTGTGTGAAAATATGAGTGCTAATGATAAAATTAAAAATACTGAATATCATAAAAATTTGTTGGAAATGAAGATTTCCAACAAAGCCAGAAATTCTAACGATATAAATGTATCTTCAACATTTACGAAAGAAACTGACGATATTACAGAGAACAACGTACATTTTAATACTTATAACGTCAATGATAATATTTCTTCAAGAACAAACAAGATTTCTGTCACTGATAATACGTTATTAAATCCTACATTGGCGATTTTCACTCCACTCGCAGAATCTACGTTTGCAGAAAAATTAATCACTAAATGCTCAATAGATACTAATGATATTGAGTCTGATAACTCTATACCCGAGCATAACATGGATGATAGTTTCCACTCGTCAGATTATTCTACATCAGAAAACACAGCTGAGAATGAAAATGATAAGAATGCAACCAATATAAATGTAAATGAAACTATGAAAAGTACATTAAATGTGACATCCTCATTATGCAAATCTAAAAAAGATATATGCGATGATAAAGATATGTATGTTGAAATCTCTCATGAGTCTAAATTAAAACTAGTCATGTGTCTGTATTGTAAGAAACTACAAACGCAATTTGCGAGACATTTAGAAACGGTAATAAACATAAATCTGAAGAAGATGTAAAGAAGTTTCGATTCTTGCCCAAAGGTAAATGATATTTAAGTTTTTGAGTAAATAATATATTCTGCTTAATCTAGCTCTATAACTAACTTAATCTAGTTCTATTATAAATTTTGTATAAAATTTATAAATTATAAATTATATATTAAATTATAAATATTTTAAGTAATTCAGAACGAAGAAAGATTATTGAAATACTTAGGAAAAGTGGAAATTTTATATATAATACAGATCCTAATTTAAATAAAGGAAATTTAATTGTATGTCGCCGTCCAAGAAAAGAACTGAACAAACAAGCAACTGATTTTATTCCTTGTGTAAAGTGCAAAGGTTTTTTTACTAAAAATAATATTAGACATCATTTCAAGTTATGTGCATAGAGAAATATCATCAAAGAAATATAAAAATATTGGGACGTACTGTAGCTTGTCGTATACATAGTAGTGCGTGTACAATATTAAAAAGATTGGTATTTCCAGTGATGAGAGAAGATAGAATAACACAGCTTATTAGATTTGATGAATTGGAGTAGGGTATATACACCGATTCTGACCCAGGGATACACGAACCGGTAGTTGGCGCCACCGTCACGC